>JARVJO010000155.1:7910225-7932879 GCA_031762555.1 Cynodonichthys magdalenae
CAGACACCCTGCAGAGGACACTAAATTTGGCCACTTGTATCTGCGATCTTGTTCTTTCGGTCACTACCCAAAGCTCAGGACCATAGATGAGAGTAGGAACATAGACCGACTGGTAAATTTGCCTTCTGGCTCAGCTCTCGCTTCACCATGATGGATCGGTACAGTGCCCGCGTCACTGCAGATGCAGCACCAATCCACCTATCAATCTCCTGCTCCATTCTTCCCTCATTTGTGAACAAGACCCCGAGATACTTAAATTCCTCCACTTGGGGCAGGACCTCTTCCCCGACCCGGAGAAGGCACCCTACCCTTTTCTGGCTCAACACCATGGTCTCAGATTTGGAAGCACTGATCCTTATCCCGGCCGCTTCACACTCTGCCGGAACCGCTCCAGTGAGTGCTGGAGATCACAATCTGATGAAGCCAATAGGACCACATCATCCGCAAAAAGCAGAGATGCAAACCTAAGGTAACCAAAACCGATCCCTTCAACACTTTAGCTGCACCTAGAAATTCTGCCCATAAAAGTTATGAACAGAATCTGTGACAAAGGGCAACCTTGTCCAACTCTCACCGGAAATTAGTCCGACATACTACTGACAATGCTGACCAAACTCTGGCACCAGTCGTACATGGACCTAACAGCTCGTATCAAAGAGTTGGTACCCCATACTCCCGGAGTCTCCCACACAGGACTTCTCAAGGAACAGAGTCAAACGCCTTCTCTAAGTCCACAAAACACAGATAGACTGGTTGGGCAAACTCCCATGCACCATCCAGGACCCTGCTGAGGGTGTAGAGCTGGTCCTGTGTTCCATGACAAGGACATGTGTACACTCTAGTACCAGAAAATGGCCCAAAAAGCTCTAATAACTATTCCTAACCTGCTCTGCAATGTCACCACAAAATACACCAAAAACAAGAAATAATGTGTGGAATGTCCACAATTTTCAAAGTACTTTTAGGGCTCCAAAATAACCTGGTCCCGACACAAGGATGAAACAATGGAAATCTTTTAACAAAAAATGTTTAATGTTTTTTTTTTTGTTTCTGTTTTCTGTTTTTTTTTCCTGCAAGGTTCCAACTTTAGGAGGTCTCAATGAACTTAACGAGTCACCCCTGAAGAAGGAGGTGAACTTGGATCAGCAGAGACAGCCCGGTCAACAACGCAGTACAGCTCCAATCTACCTGTGTACTGAGAGCGGCCTGGGCTGGGCTCGACCTCCAACTTCCTCCAACAACTCCCAGGATGGAAGCGCAGGAAGTGGGGGAAGTGGAAACGGAGGTGGAGGAGGGAGTGGCGGCGGTGGAGAGGGAGATTACATGGTCTTACCTCGTAGGACGGTCAGTCTGAAACCTCCTTTGCCATCCTCACAAAGAGGAGGCCTGGGATTGGGTGGCGAGGACAAGCCTCTCAACATCGCAGTGGAGGACCCTCCTTTTCCCCCGCCCCCCTCTCCTCTGACCCTCCACCCAGCAGAGAGCGAGGCCTATCCAGCGGATTTTGTGCCGTCCAGCGTGGGGGACATAAACATCAGCATGAACCTAAACCGCTCATATGGGACTATCAAAACCATCCCCCACGGACATGGACACTTGATGGCTCCGGGGAGTCATGTGCACTCCCACGGAGGACACATGCATTCCCATGGGCATTCACTCCACCTAAAGCCAGGCCAGAGGCCATCGGTCAGACAGATTCTGACAGGGGGAAGTACAGTGGAGAGAACCCGAACCCTGCCACGCAATCTGGGGAGCACCAATGCCAACACCAGCCTCTCCGCAGGATCCTTAGAGGTGGGTAAGAGGTTGTGGGAAAAGAGAGCGAAAGTTTCCAAGTGCAGCTGGGTTTTTCACACCTTTCAGCTGAGCGGATGTTTTACAGTTATGGATAAGGTGGTTTGCCTACTTAAGTGATGGTACAGTGATGGATGGAAGTGGAAAGAAGCACTCTGAGAATGAGATCCAATTACTTAATGTCATACTCTTGAAGCAAGCATTTTAGGTAGTATAAATAACTGCAAGCAACACAATTTGCATCAAATGTTCATCAGTTAAGAAAATTTACTTTCACAAGCTTATATGTCTCTTAAAAAGTAAAAAAAAAACTTTTCAACACACACACACATCATATATATATATATATATATATACATACATACAGCTGTATTAAGGATGTTACTCCCTACACACATGTTGTCCTCTACTGTATTTCATCACACAGGGTTTCCCCCAGAGTATTGACCTTAGGAGGGTTGGTAGGTGTTAAGCACAGATTGATGATGGACAGCAGAAACATTACTAGTATTTAGTATTTTTAAATAAAAAATACAGAACATGAGAAAGTATGCAATTGAATTTGCCATCCTTGCACATTGGTAGAAGAAACACCGCTACAATTATTGTGCAGGGAAAAAGCAAATATTTAACTGTGAGATGACAGCTTTACACATTTGGTTTCATTATATTATCATGAAATGAAATGATTTATATTGTTATGCAGAAATAACAGTGCACGTTCACTTGCTTTTTACATCACTGTCTTTAGAAAATGAGTTTTGTTTGGTCAAGATAGTGCAAAAACAAGCTGGATTACCACTTAGGAAGGAAAGGAAGGAATGCGATTTGCACTTGAGTTCAGCTTGCGAGAAGTGGAGCAAAAGCTTTTGAAAAACGTTTTATAAGCTTTTTGGTAACACTTTAGATTTAAAATATTAAAATAAGACTTGATTTTTTTACTATGAAATAACCAAAAGTTGGAAATCACAAAAACTGCAATCATGGCTATTCTTGGTTTCCGTTGATGTGCAATTTTTCTTTCCTTTTTGAACAATTAGTGCTGCATTGAAGCATTGTAATTGTTCACTTTTGAAACAGGATAGTCCTAAGACATGTTGTCTATCATGTACAATAGTCACACGCCCAACACTGTGTCAATACCACTCATGTGAGCCTAAGAACAAGTCTGGTGTAACAGCTGCTGTTATTTTCAGCTGAGTAGTATTTATTGCTGCTGACTGAGACAATGAGTGCTGAAATGAGTCATTCTCATTATGACAGACGGCTTGTTATTAGCTTACCGTCTTCATGCAAGTGTGAAACTGTTTGTGTGCAAAATCCCCTTCCAGCCATACAAGGTGGCACAGCAGATGGACTGAGACTGACAGGATCAGAGGCAACACCCCTGGTGAATGTCTTTCAGCCCACTGTAACGTTGCACTCAGATACAACTATTGTCATACATACGTAAAGAGCAGCCACATGGTAACATAGATTTAAACACCAAAAACTTGGATACTTTTTTCAGTGCTGTCCTGCTGACTCCGAAGGCTGATTAAATATTTTTCACTAAGACCTGCCTAATTTGGGGCTGAGGAAGAGTCATTAAAACTCATAAAAAATCACCGTCAGAAGTGGTGCGAGTGCACTCATGAATACCAAAATGTGGGGAAAAAAATAATTTTGAAAGAAACCTGCTGGATATAATTTACTTTTAATTTATTAATCTAATTCCATCCAGTTTGAACATGCTTGATTCAAAGATGGATAACAAAGTGTGCCTCTCAAGATTAAATCACAGCAGTGTTTGGCTCCACAGTTTAAACATAGTGACATGTAATGTGAGAATCACACAAATGTAGTTTACGGTTTCATTTCACTGTGATTCTGTTCCAAAAGTTTGCTCATTTGAAGATCAAATGGACCAATTAGAACACAAGAAATGTTCAGTTAAGTTACAAGTGGCCTTTTGTCGACAAATTATAGTTAAGTAATTTTTAACCTATTGTAAATAGCTTTTTGAACAGCTTCAGTTTGGAGAACGAGAGAAGATTTTTGACTAAACTGATGAGATAATGGCTTATCGCAGATGCTTGCATAAAATATTATGGCTATTTGCAACTATAAAAAGTGATAGCAGCAGCTAGTTGTGACACTTTCCGATCAATCAGAGGCACTTTTAGCACGAATGTAACTTTTTTTGTCTACCAAATTAATCATGTAGCATAATGCATACATGTCAAGTGGTACAGATTGTCCATAAATTCCATGGATTTTCCTCCATTTTGCAGGTATATGAATGCATAGAGAAATCCCATATTGTTTGCCGATTTTATTTTCAGAAAAATAATCTACAAGTTCATGTTATGTCTCAGAGCATCAAAGATGTAAAAAAAAAAAAAAACAGTTAATAAAATAAAGAACCATCTCCCAACCTGCTTTGCCACTAGAAATAAGTTTGCCACCTCTCCCTCGAATCCCTTTCACTTGAATTGCGTATGAGTGAGTCAGTGACTGCTTTCCTCCCCAAAACATGCATATACAGCTTCTGTAAATGCATGTTGCTTATGCCTCATATTACATAACTCAATCATGGAGGGGCTGTATGTATAAGGTAAGGACTTCTTCATAGGATGTGGGTGGGGGGTGGGGTGGAGGTAACTGCATTTGGTTTTCTAAACTTTAATGGCTGAATGCAGAATGTGAGTAGGGCACCTCAGGGAGAGACCTTCCTCTCCATGAGTGTTTTTTTTTTTTTAAATCCCTGTCTGCCATTGCATCAGATCAGCAACTCCACTCTTTCGAAGAAATGAATACAGCTTTTAACTAACTGTGGAGAGCTGCTCCCCTCTGTGCCAAATGCAAATCTACCAGACAGCGAGAGCCAGACAGAAAGTAAAGAAATGGAATGCAATTCAGCGCAATGTGAGGGCCAGATGAGTTGGAAATGTCTGCAGCTGTTAAATTGGCGGCTTGTGTGCCACTTGCTACGGCTGTGGAGGTACTTAAAATGAGAGCATTAGGTTCCAAACAAGATCAGGGAAAGAAAACGCTTATACGCTTTTTGCAGCTTTCTCTTAAGCATAATGCCCCGTACGAATTCCTAAAAAAAAATAGAAAAAGGAGGATTTGCCACAATTGTAATAAATGCATTGAAATGGCATGAGTCACAAAACTATTATCTTGTTGTAATTCTGGGTTATTTCACTTTGCTACTCTCATTCCACTGAAATAATTTGCTTACTGCCTTGACATTTCTAATATTTGTATCATGTCGGGCAACTCGTATTTATTAGTCCTTCTCTTTCACTGAACAATGGCACTCAGAGGTCCGCAAACAAAAAAAAGAAAAGACTGAGATCACGAATGTTCAATATGGGGTCAAGGGGTGGTCATTGATGCTGTCTTCTCTCCCCATGCCCCCTCCTCTTCCAGAGGAAAAGAGTACGGTACTCTGAGCTGGACTTTGAGGTAAGATGTCTGACCTCATCCCTTGTCATCAGCCTGCCTCTGCTTTCTTGTGCTTCTGCCAGGACACGAATAACACATAGTGAAAAGAGTAAAAAGCACTGCTTAACCCCCCCCACTCCTTTGTACATGTCGTCCCTTGCACTTAGATATAAATTGTTACCAAGCTGCTCTATGCTGTTTCTCCAACAATGGCCTAAAACTGTCTCGCAGAAGATCTTATGCACAAAAGACCGAATGAAACAAAAGTTCTGCTGACATGCACGATCCAATCAGAAGAGTGTCACATCTTAGGTGGTCCTGGTTGAAGAAACAGCAAAGTAGAGTGCTTTATGTGTCTGGATGAATACTAGCAACTGAATTCTGGGTCAAGACATTTAGCACATGCCCTCAGTTGATTTTTGCAGGTTGGAACGTGATTGTACAACAATCTGCGATAGAGGGTTTTGTGTCAGAACCACCCAGCTGTCTTGTGAATCTCCAGTCTCTCACAAAGTGTCTTTACACTAAAATATAACTCTTGATGTTGCTTTTTGTTTTTCATTTTTTGCAAGAACTGCATCTCTGTTTTTTTTTACTTCTGTGAAGACTGGACATTCATTTCTTATCATGGAGACAGTCCTTACCACAGAGGGTATGAGTGTTGGCAGTCCACTAACAAGGATAATCGCGGATGATTTTAGCTGTACGGCAACAATTCTGGAGGTGGAGGTTCAAATAAACACCATAAAAAGTGCGAAATCTTCAATTCGGGATAAAAAGTACTTTAAAAAAACTCATGCAGAAGTTAGGATCTGCTTTCCTCTATGTATCAGAAAGTACTTGATCTGAGTTTTAGCAGAGTAAGTATACTCAGTGTTCTTTTGGCAATCTCTTGGAGATTTAGTTTACATTTAATATTTTCTAAAAATCCTAAAATACAAGGATACTTAATGAGGAGGTAGAGGTGACTTTATTTATTTTTAAGGAGCAACAAAAATGCCCTTTCAGAAGTAATTGGAGCAGGTTTCTAAGCTCTTGTAGTGGTGATTAAGTGGGTGGGTGGGTGGGAGTGTTGGCATCTTGCCCCTGTGTCCTTTGTAAACTCAAAAACTTGCTTGCTTTGACGATTAGCCAATATCTAGCAGCTAAAGCACTGCCCATTAACACACTGACTAAAGAACTGTGAGGAAACTGCAGACATATATTTTTGCTTTCAATCATAGGAAATATTTCTATAAAAAAAAGAATTACACAAGGTTTCTGTATATATATATATATTTTGTTTTATTTTTTCATCTGTTTATTTATTTTGGATGAATAAATGGCTGCTCCTTTATAGATTTACAATGAGTTTAATAAATCCTGGAACTAACATGTCCCCTTTTCAGCAGGTGCCAATCTGTATTAAATGCATTTTTGTCAGTAATTGTAACCAGATTTCTATTTAAATGACTCCTCTGCACCAAGCCAATTGCCAAATTTCAAAATACTGAGGAAGTGGATAATAGATGAGCATGAGTCAGCAATCGATTGATCTGTCCGCATCCCTCTCTAACTCCCTCTTCATGGCTGGCATTGCTGCAGTCCCTCAGCCTTTTACTCATTCTCCCGTCTGTCCCATTCATTAACCCCCTGCCATACAACCTCCTTTTTTTTCTTACTTTTCATTTCTATTCATTTTTGCTGTCCCTTCCTGTTTTCTATTTTTTTTTTCCTTTTCAGAAAGTGATGCACACTCGCAAAAGACATTCTGAGTTGTACCATGAGCTCAACCACTCGTCCAAGTTCCACACCATAGACAGGTATAACAGGGACCCCGCCATGTCCACATTCAAGGTAAGCTCATTGTCCAGAGGCGGGATGGAAAAGCCCACATGCACCCCCTCTGCGCCCCTCGCACTTTGTCAAATCCCGATACTTCCATGCACAGAACTCATAAAGAAGAGCAAAGACAACATTAAAGAAAAATATCATCTCTGTTGTGATGCTGCAGTTTCCAAACTATGATAGTCATAAATATGCTGAGCAAATCTTTCAGTCATTTACAAACAGGATGTTCATTAGAATGCAGTTGTTATTCATCATGTTTTTTTCTTCACCCAGTTAAATCACTGACTAAGATATCTGCAAACATTTTAAATTCCTCTGATAGAGCAGATAAAGTAATGTTAACACTGCGTACACCTTCAGTGTCGTTTGATTAATTCACTCCCGTTCTAATTATCACAACCGTGAAGAATCGAACAATAACTACCTCATAAATATTTCTTTAGAGGCACATTCTGCTCCATCTTTCACAGTGTAAATTAATTTTATACCTGATCTAATTGGCCTGAACTTAATTTATTTTCACAATGTTCTCAGTGCTTTATTAAATACCTATCATAGCAAGAAGTGTTGATCACGTGAATGGTTAGTGTGGGGATAATCAATCAAATCTAGTTAATGAAATCTAAATTTGGTTATTTAAGACTTGTGAAACCATTTGTCACTCTTATCAAACCACCTCAACATACTGAAAAACGCAATACGTTTCCGCCTATACACACACACACACACAACAGTCCTCTTGTCAAACTTGTCACACATCTGTATCATTTTCTTTGTCCTGTATTTAGTATTTAACTGTCCTTTTTAGTTTGTGTGTGCCTGCACGGGTGGTTAGTTGGGTGCGTGAGACTGCGAGGGGCTCGGGTGGTGGTGGGTAGTGTGCAATCTGCGCACGAGACACTGAAACATCTTTGAATCATTAATACCCCATTAGAGGCAGACGTAACAGTCCCAGCTCGCTCTGCGCTGACCTTCAGAGGGCCACTTTCATTAAGCTTTAAACACACGCTCACACTGCACTCATCTGCCGAGCTGTAGCGCGCGGAGTCGTGATAAGTTAGCCAGCCCCGATAGGATAGGTGTACTTTTCTTTGACATCGACCGCATGCTGATTCACATCTAATTTACACTGCCGGAAAAAAAACAGAGGCTGGTCTGACATCTTTCATATTCCCTATATAGCTACATGCTGTCTGTATATATATATATATATATATATATATATATAGACACACACACACCCAGACAGACAAGGCATGCTGATCCTGTGCTCTGTTTGTTCCACCACTCGTCATTTGCTGAATGTCTTGATTTTCCGAAACATTAGATGACTCACCGAACAAACAAATTAAATATTTTATAAGCGAGAGAGAGAAAAAATTCATCTTTTTTGTTCTTAAAACTTTGTGCAGCTGCATACTAATGTAAATAAGATTAAGTGTGTTTTTAGGTGATGCTAAAAATAATAAAAAAGTTATAAAATTATTAATAATGAAGTCATAAAGGCCAGTTAGAAATAATAATTAGATTGTGCTGAAACTAACTGAGACAAGTTGGAGCCCATATTCCCTTTTGGTTACTGACGTAAGCAGATCGGAAGTTGTGAAAAAGAAAAGGGCAGCTCTGGTCTGGCTTACTCTTTAAAATCCATTATGTTAAAAATAAGTAGGCAGCTCACTTAAGTGTGAATAATTACATGGATAATGTTATCAGTGTCAGGCCTTTGACAAGTCCCAGCTTGAGTTCAGCTCTACTGTTGTCAACATCTCACTTTTGAGAGTCACCCCCAGACAGGAGCACGCTGACTATACAGTAATTATGGAGATAAGAGGAGTGTGTATGCATGCACATATTCAAATAATCACATATTATGGTGCCACACGTGTGGCCTCATGCCTTTGTGTGTGGTTGGGGACTTTTATTTTTCCATTTGTGATTTTCATATGTGTGTTTATTTAAAATGAGAAATTATTAATTATTAAAGTATTATTATTAATTATGAATAGTTTTTTAATTAGGAAAAAAAAAAAATCAGAATGATTATAACAAAGTGTCAGTTGTTTTCACGTATTTTTGTGAATTATTTCATTTAAATTTCATACTTACGTATGTATTAACACGTATTGCACTATGCAATAACTTAAAGGGATAATTCACACCTTTAGAAGTGGGGTTTTATAGAACTTTCATGGACAATTAAAAAAATTGTATTCAAAAGGCTATGTATAACAGGTACATATCTTTTTGAATGATAACTGTTTACAGACATACAAAAAAAACAAAAAAAGTCTATCTAATGGCTTGTCCAAAGACCAAAATTGATTACTACCATCCAAAAACAGCTGAAAAGTATTGACTCACTTTGTACAGGCAAATTTTACCTTTACCTTTAATTCTATATCACATTGTTATTTCAGGAAATCTATAGCAATATTCCAGGAACACAGACTGCACTAGAAGAGATACCGCCAGACATTACTTCTATTTGTGTTTGTAAAACACCTTAAATGTGTATGTTATAACTGTATATTGAAAAACCGACTGCAATGTAAAGGCTCTGTCACACTATAATGCTTTAGACAACTTGTGCCAACTTTTTTTGTCTTACACTACATTGTCTACATTGAAGAATGTATAATTTAATAAAAAAATAAATAAATCTAATGGAAGCCTCTTGTGGATGTATACATACTGTAAAGTTAATGCGTTGAAAAAAATATAGAACCTATGAGTAATTTATTCATACAAAATTTTCAAAAGGCAGCATAAGTTGTTTAAAATGTTAGTGTCACAGGACCTTAACAGCATTCACATGAGGCATTTGCTATTAAACCTTTAATTATTAGTTTGTTTTTTTTGTTAAGACTAATACAGCTTGAGTCCTGGCCTCGCTCAGACTAGCTGTTATCTTGTCAGTCTAGTCAAAGGTCAACTCTATTTCACCAAACTGGGGTAGTTCAAAGGGATTTATAAAACAAGCAAAATGTTAATTGTTTGCAGCTTTTTTGCAGGACTGAAAAAAAATAGTTGGGAATGTGTAATTAACATTTAACATCATATGACTAATACACTTTGTCATTAAAAAGGAATTCTTTATTGGGAAAATCAACATTTATAAATTGGTGGTTGTCCAGATCTCTGCTGAACTAAAGACAGAAAAACCCTACCCCCTAACTTGCTTAATAATAAACTGTGAAACATACCTTAAAAACAAACTATTTGACTTTTACAGCTTTATCAATTTTTTTTCCCCCCAAAAAACCCTTAAAACCTTAAAAACCCTACTAACCACCATGGTTGATGTTCATCCATCACAGGTTCCCCCTCCCCCACCACCGAGGCACAACACAGAGTCATCGCTAGCACGCAGACCATCTCTTGTTTAT
The DNA here is from genome assembly GCA_031762555.1 of Cynodonichthys magdalenae. Taxonomy (NCBI): domain Eukaryota; kingdom Metazoa; phylum Chordata; class Actinopteri; order Cyprinodontiformes; family Rivulidae; genus Cynodonichthys; species Cynodonichthys magdalenae. The sequence continues at coordinate 7,920,671 of JARVJO010000155.1, forward strand.
AAAGAAAGTCAACGTAAGCCATACTAAAACCAGCATAACCTCCATGAAGTAAAGCCCCGCTAAATTAAACTAAATGTAGGCCTAAACTGAGCTGTACGTATCTCATAGTTTGTCACTGTTTGTGGTGTCGTTGTGAATTCATCCAGCAAAATGGAGCATTTAACATGCAACTGACTCTTGATTACAAACTTTCTCTGGCAATAATTGTTCAGTCATAGCTTAGAAACTGTGACCAGGCCTGTCAAGCTCCGGATTTTTCCAATAATGAGATTTGGCCTGTGTGGCTGCAACTCTGCATTTTTAGTAGTTAAAGGGTGGCTTTCTTTCAAAGTTTCACTAAAGCCAGTAGCTCTCAAGCAAAAATGAATAGAATGAGGACTTTTTGTAAGATGAGTTAGTGTTGTGAGCATGTTCTGCTCTGGATTTTAATGCTAACCTAGTTAAAGTAAAAAAAAAATGCTTGTGGGATCAAAATATTGCACATATAATCATGCTGGGAATTTGTTTGATAAATTGTATGCATCAGTCCTCTCATGCAACAATATGCAAAGCTTAAATATAAGTTATTCAATTTATAAATCCATGAGTTAAAAAATAAAAAGTATTAAGTTAAAGGTCTGTGTAATTTTGTCATTTTAAAAACAGTTATTGAAACATGAAAAAGTCATTGTTTCTATTTTAATTTTATACTCCAACAAACAGCAAAACAGTTTATTTTTGTCAAATTGAAAGTTTGTTGCTGTTGTCAAGACAACTTAATTTTGTCCTGTTGAATCTGCTGCAGCTTCAAGTTCTCTTGGGGAAATTCTTAATGTTATAAATGCACCAAAAGCTCCAAACATTTTGAATCATCAGTGACAAAATGTCAGACACCTGTTAAATAATGTTAAACTAGTTAGCGAGCATTTATTTATTGTGACTGCCTGGTCAGCTAGTAATAATACATGTTTATTCATCCCAATATCAGACCATTTCAGGTGGAGATACTTATAGGTTTTAAAGAAATTATTTAGACTAGCTACAGTATATTAATAAAAATATAGTCTGCATTTAGTAATTAGTTACTGTAATGCAAAAGTAGTTAGGCAGCATTTATACGGTTTTTTACAGGCAGCCGACTGTTATACAAGTTAGCTAGCTCCAAATGATCTAATAAAATTGTTAAGCTTCTGTTCTGACAAAAGTAAAAATTTTTTCTTTTCCCATTTTTTTTACATTTTTCAATATCTTGTTTTAAAATGAAAATCAAATGAAAAAAAAATGTACACGAACTGTTAAACAATGTTTGTGACCAAACTTGTATTGTTGCATTTTAGTACTGGTTTTGAGTGAAGCCATTTTTTTCCTCTCAAAACTAAGGAGATGTGCTTGCTTCTCAAGTTCAACATGCCAACTTGAGCCTCAGTTTTTATAGCACATATAATGTGAGTAAGTGTAAAACCTTTAGTGGTCAGCTCAGAAGTTGAAGGGTTTTTATAGGACTCGTCAAACTGTCAGCAAGTTAGTTACTCTCAACTCTCAGGTTGTAAATGATACAGTTGATGTCTACAGATTACAATCTGATTATTTTTTCTGTCTGAAATCACCAACTAGTTTATAAAACAAAACAGGACTTTCAAAATAAAATTTCAACCTTTTATCCAAAAAGTACCTCAATAATGTGACAACAGAAAGCTTGACAGGCCCAGCAACAGCATAAAAGAGGAATATATTTACTCTAGTATGAGCCATTTGTGTAAAATGAACACATGGAAACTTCCTGTTTCCAGATCATATTATGGGACTCAACTGCAAAACAAACAGTGTCAGACTATCAGTACATTTTATGTAGTTGTTTGTCTATTACTGTTCCGTGCTGCGTCATGTAAAGTGAATATATTTGGTTGGCCGTGATATTGGGAGTTCTGGTGTGGTGGTGTACTAGTTCAGCTCACCATAGTGACTACCTCTTGTGCTTTAGCATTCAGGTGTTAAATGCTTGTTCCCATTCCTTTATCAGCCCCTGTGCAAATTCAGATGGAAATTAACACAGCAGGAGAAATGTATTCATACAGTGGTCTGATTCAGGATTGGGTTGTTTTTGTTTGTTTTTATATTTGATTATATGTGTTTTGTTTCTGGGATACTTTCTTTGTGCATTTTTTTTTTATATAGTCGATGTATCATTTTCAGTGGCTAAGTTAAACCTGAAGGTCTAAAAACCATAATCGAGTGATAAATCTATTCGAAGACAATGACCCATTCACAAACCAATTTATAATCATCTCATAAACTATAATATTATGTTCATTAACTCGTCCACTGAGGGAAAAAAATAAAGTCAAACAATTAGTACTTTAATGTGGGTGCTAATGAGAAAAAAAAAGATTAAAAGGTAAGGGATCAGAAGACTTGATCCATTTACTTTGAAAAGTTAACATCACTGTGTCAGATGTGGTGAAATGAGTGGATGTCGGAACATTTCTGAAACAGGAGGGGATTTACTTCTATTTTAAGACATTTTACATGTTTCTGTGTTAGACCTAAACTGGTCCTGGGCAATAAATACATAAGCAGATATAATCCATATATTTCAAACCATTACTTATACTTTTTTTTGCTATGTGACACTCCTTTCTGGGTCCCACGCTCTCCTCTTGAGTTCCTGTGAACTTGATGGTACCCATTGAGTACTTATGCCTGTATTTACCACTCAAACTGCCAGAGGCTTTGGCGTGATAAATGCCTATGCCTATGCCTAATTGACTGAAATTATAGGCAAATGCACGAGTGAGAAGAAAGGTTAATCAGAGTACATGACAAGAGTCTGCAAAAACCTTTGCGTTTTAAATTACCTTGTCTTTCTGGACTGAAGCAAAAACATTTTTTTTTTTTAAAGAAAATATGAATGTAGTGGTGGCATAGTGGCTCAATTGGTAGAGCTGTTGACTCCCAGCAGAAAGGTTGCCTGATCAAATCCCAGCCCAGGACCTTTCTGGGTGTTCTCTCTGTGCCTATGTGGGTTTACTCCGGGTAGTCCGGTTACCTCCCACAAACCAAAATCATGAATTTTAGCCTGATTGGTAACTCTAAATTATGTCTAGGTGTGAGTAAGAGTGTGAATGTTGTTTGTCTCGTTTGCTTCTATACGCCCCAGTTAGCATTCTGTTAAACTAGCTTCCACTACCAAATGTTTTGTCACTGACCCCAAAACAACTGCTGCCAACCCAGACTGAAGTGTTTTTTGACATAAATGTAATGTTGTCTGCTCCCATTTTTGAAGCCTCTCTGCACTGATAACACTCTGTTGAAGTGGAAAGAGTGGGCTTCACATTAATGTTAATGGTAACAGCAAACTCAAATCGCACTCTGTTTTAAGTACAGTGGTTGCTCTGGCAGGGGCAGCATGGCTAGTAGATAGACTGAATCCAATTTACTTTTTTGTGTGTGTATTTAGCAATGGAGAAACAATACAAATGTAGTCACTGAGGTTACCAAAAGTCAGTGAGGATGCAATGTGTATGTAACACTGTGTGCTTTAGCATTAGCGTCTGTGCGTATGTTGAACATTTAGAGCAGCATCTTGGCCTCCGTTGCCATGGAGTTAGCCTACTGTTTTTCAATTCTTTCCACCAAGTTCAAAAGGTCATAGCACAAATTTGCATGCAGTGCCCAATGATGCAGGGCTGTGCCTCACTGTGTGTGGGATGGAGGGTGGGTGTGTGAATGTTAGAAAGTGTTAGCACTGCATAATGTCATTTTTAGCTCACAAACAGGAACGTATCTTTATCCTGTTTTGAGTTCTTGATTAAATGATGCATGAACCAGTTTCCCTCTTCAGATGACAGCAAAGGAAGTTGCATGAAAGATAGATAGAAAGGAATTGTTTGTTGTGATTTCATCAACGCTAGATGATTCGAGCAGGGACACTGAACAAATTTGCAATGAAATATGTATTTCTTCAATTCATTCAACCTAATTGACTGCAGGCATGTTTGTGTAAAAATGACAAATTTCTTATTTATTAGTTTTAAACGTACAAGTCTGTTATAGAATTGTGTTGGAGGATTATTCCTTGGCCTTCTAGGTTGAGCAGAAGTGAGACTGGGTCTTTATGCATCTGCAGTAAACATTATAGCTGATATTTTTATTCCAGCAAGGTTTCCAATATGTTGTTAGGAATTAATGTGCATGCTTGGAGGATGTCTCATGTAAAATGAAGATGTATTATTTTAAATGACAAAGTCCCAGTTTTTGTTGTTTCGGTGAGGGCAATTTGCCTGCACTTACAAAGCCCGTAGGTCTTGGTAGTCAATTTGCTAGCATTAAGCTGAGGGTGTTTCAATTTCACGTACCAGCAATAAAGCAAGTTCAGCCCTCTCCTCCCTCTTCATATCTCATTCTCCTCTCTATTTGTCCTCACAGCTTGACATTTTCTGTCTTGCTGTCTCCCTCATTTACCAATTTCTCCCCCTAAGCTCAGCCCTCAGTAGCACATTTCAGGCATTAATTGAATAATTAATTCCTCTCATTACCTTGTTTTTTAATTATTTCCTTGCCCCCTTCTCTAAGTATAAACTCTTCAGCTGTTTTCATTCTTTTATTCAAATCGGCCATGAAAAGCGAGGGCCGTCGTAGTGTAGCTTTAGCTCCGTCAGTGACTCCTAATGAGAGGACTGGCGGTTGAGGCGGAACCAGTCTAACACTGGCTTCGTGCACCACCAGGCACAATACTAATTTAGCTCATTTAGTGTCCTTGGGCCAATTAAAAGGAGGTGAAAAGGTTTGAATCACCGTCTGGAACTGTTTTTTTGTTTAGGAGAACTGGCCTTGCATTACACAGGCCCAGACTGCGGTAACCCAAGCCTGTGTGGCTGATTGCTCGTTTGTTTGCAATATTTTGCACTAATTACATTTATGTACCCTACATTCACCCAAATTTAGCTCCTTTGAAGAGGCTTATTGCTTTTGACACAGATTCCTTTCAAGCTAACAGGGTAATCGGTGCTAAACGCTGCCATGCAAAGTGTTTTTTCATTTTTTTTCTTTCTTCTAATGAATTATACAATTACTGAAAGTAGATTGCATTGTTAGTTTTAGTACATAATTACATAAACAGACAGAAATCATGAAGTACAGTAGTTTATGGTTATTGAATCAAAGCCCCTCCTGACTTCTGAAACATGATCACAATGTTCTGGCATCCACTTGGTTTTTGCCCACATCTTTGGTGTTACTTCCATTTTCTTCATTTTTGTTTCACTTGGACATCACAATCAGTGAATGTTTTTATTTGCCTCACAGCTGCATTTTATTGATTTCTTCTTCCTTTATTTTTTCTTTTTATTTTGTTTGTTGTGTTTCATGTGCATTCTTGCTGACTGGGCCTTTGTGTTGCATGCTTGTCATGTCCCAGTTTGATCGTAGCCACACAGTCAGCAGAACCATGGGCATCCGCGTCAACAAAGGTAAAGTTAACCCACTTACCTGTTATCACGTCTTCCACCCCCATCAATTCCTAATTCCACATTCTATATCAGTATCCATGCATGTTTTTTTTTGTAAGAGTCCAAGTGGTGATTAATCTCAGTAGCAGAAAGTAGACTTCAAAACTTCTGACATAATTTTTTTGTTTTGCTTAGTTTAATTCTCATAGTCATTGAAACATGATCCAAACATTTAAATGACTGTCCTAAAGAGAATAAAATGCAACATTACAGTTACTGACAACTTTCTTAGGTACACCTTTCTAGTACCAGGTTAGACCCCTTAGCAATGTGCTATTGTAGATTTGTCAGCTGCACATTCATGATGCATACAAAACTCATGTTCCACCACATCTTAAATGTGCTCCATGGGATTGAGATCAGGTCTTTCGAGTCCAGTGAATCTTGATTCACCAGTCTAGACAATAGTTCTTTCATTCTCGTATTGTCTGATTTTTGGTGAGTCTGTGCCAATTGTACCCTCAGTGTTCTTAAAGAAGTGCCACCCAGTATTGTTTTCTGATGTTGTAGCCCATTTGATTCAAGGTTCAACGTGATGAAATCAATACTTGAGTTTGATTCTACCTTCAGTGTGTTCACTGTTCTGATAGTACAATGCTGCACCAGAGGAGGCATGATCAAATATAAACACTAGACCAAAGAGGCATGTTATATCATTTTTTTATTGGGTTCTGGTTGCATAACTTATCAATACACATATGCCTACATGTTTACTTTCTTACACAAAGTGAGTTGTGTGTGATGTCACATTTTCTTTTCTGCATATCAGTCACCTCAGAACAGTAAATAATTCACACTGAAATCTGACAGAAGTTGCATTTCTATGATAATGAAAATGATCACATAACCCCCAACCCCTTAAACATAATTAAAAGACCTGCAGTGTGAACATAGTTCTAAATTCTCTTTCACCCTCATGGATGCTCACTCTGAACTTCAAGTTGTCCCATCATGTTCAGATTGAGTTGTTGTCTCATGACTGGCTATAGCCATTTGGTCATGGAAGCCATGGAACAGGTGTACCTAATAAAGGTACTGCTGTTTTACTGATTAAAAAATTAATTTTTTTACATAAATATTTGATGATTTTGAGGTCTGAAAAACTTTTTTTTTCTTTTCAATAATGTAAAAACAATCTTCTAGGAACTTTGCTTAACATGTTCAAGATTAACCACAGCTGGGAATCGATCAGGCTAATCTAGAAGGCGACTGGGATTTAGAAAGTACACATAGCTCTATGACGATCCCTTTCACTAGTCAACACATCTTCAGAAAGAACTCCACCAAACACTATTAGACTTTTTATTTTCTCTTTTTTTTTCTAGCCAAAATTTACACTGGTGTTGCTACCCTGGGCTATCTACTGGGAAATACCTGTTACTTCACAACAGCTGTGCAGGTTGTGAGCCAAATAAACAACAACAACTAACCACAGAGAAGCAAGCCACTGCAACATAGCTATAGACAGGGCTGTGAAGAAACAGCAGGAAAAGTAAAAGACAGAACATACAGAGTCAGCATGGTCTCTTTATAGCTTAGCATCAACTGTTTTATGCCTTATTGTTATCCTTCCAGTATAAAATCAATAGTGCAGGTGGTGCAGATAGCCTTTTGTGCACTAACAACCTTTTATTAATAATATTTTGAAGTGTGAGCAGCAAAACCTCTAGCATAGCGCAGTATATCCATCTCTAGGACCTTTACAGATAGTGTCAAAGGACTTTACACCTTTTCATCATTCGTTCTTTTATCCCTTTTGTAGTCCCTGTAGATTAGTGGAGCAACATATACATTTTTTCTGTATCTCAAACTGCTCTCACATCCACAACTTCCTTTTAGTTTTGACAGATCTGAAAGATGCAAATCGGCCTGGTTCCAACACATCTTAAGCATGTTTTTTGTAGTAATCACTGTCTGCACTGCTTCACTTCATGTATGACTGTTCTGTGACTGTGTTCATGTGTGAGGAGCACTGAGCCAATGGAGACACAGAGAGAGATGGACGGGGTAAGGTGTGAGCACAAAGCAACAGCTGCCTGTTCACTGAACGAAGGTGTTGGAACACGACTGTTGTTTCAAGGCAGAGTTGTCAGTGACGATGATACCCCTGCCCCCACCCTCTACTTCCCCTTCTTCTCTTTCTTCCTCTTTTCCCTCATCCCATCTTTGTTCTCTTCCTTTCATTTCATCACCACAGAGGGAAAAGAGATGGAGCATTTCGTCTACCGGAGGTGAAAAGAACTCCTTGAGTGTAAGTAGAGGGGGGGTCTGGGCCGAGAGTGGGGACGGGAGAGGGGATTTTTGGGGGCAAGGAGGGAAGGCAAATGGGCAGAGATGGTAAAAGCAAAGGGATATACATGCAGTAGTAGCACAATCGCGTCAGACATAGCCTCCCAGGGATAAAGTTGGGTTTAACTGCAGCATTACCCGCATGCCTGCATTACAAAATGTTCCTTCGCCAGCATTTAGCATGCAAATTGGCTCCCAGATTATGCCTTTTGTATTCATTTTACAAACTGTCAGGCTGTGATGCGGGGAGAATGATAATAAGGCAGATATTGCCCCCTAGCGCTGCGCTGACAATCATCACACACTCAAAAGAAGGGTAAGGGTTGGGGAGAGGGGTGTTTTGTGCTATGCCGCAGATCAATGGGTTCTGTGTGTGGATGTGGGTGTATGTGTGGAGGGTGTGTGTGTGCCAGATGAGGCGATAGTCTGGGGCAGAGGGTGTAAATAACTCAAAACGAGTTACATATGAGTATTTCTGAGTTGCTGCACTGAAGCAAAGGGAGGTATTATGAAAAATGAATGTTGAGAAAGCAAAATGAGAGGAGCTGCAGAGAGTTACCAAATGATGGAATGGAAAAGCTGATGGGATTGTGTTTGCTGCTTGCATAGATTACATATGCACAAACATGTCAAACAGACAGGTTACAAATTAAACAAAAACAACGAGATGCAGATTCTGACTGCCATCTCATCACATGCTGCTGTTTGGTCTGCAGGCCTTATGTGCTTTATAGCACACTATGTTCTGACTTAGGGTTTGACACAGGTTTGTTAGATATTTGGTGGTTGATCAACTGGATTTCAGATACACACTCATTTGATCAATTTTAATCATTTACTTTAAACAGTAAGAAAATCAACATGTCTCTATTTAGCGTAACATGCCTTGCTCCAGTAGTCTAAACACATATGGTTTAGATTTCAGGAATGTAGAACTTGCTTTAGGGGTACTACCTTGTTTACTATGATATCATATCCCGCATATGACAGATCCAGGTTGTGACCAAAAAAATTGGATAAAAATTGGAGATAGGTCTAGCTGCAGCCACAGCCACTACATGACAGCCTCCCCTTACCCTAACCCTGAGTGTGTTTTGTACCGATAGTGAGCATATTTTGCACCAAAAGTGGGATATTTTGTAGCAGACAAGGGGTGTTTTGTACTGTAAGGGGGCATGTTTTTTAGTGTATGCAGCTGCAGATAGATATTTTTGAAAAATTGTAAGAACACAGGATTCATGGCAATTGTACTTTAGTGAAATGGTGTTTTGAAATAGTGTTGCGTCTTCTTGCTTGAAGTAAAGAAATCAGCAATGAATTTTTCCCTTTCCTGGAATGATTAACCTATTCAGCTGCTTAAAAATGTGGCTGGTTGAACAATACTTTATGCCACATGAAATGCATCAACTTTATTTGTACTCGCAGGTAGATTTGATTACAGCAAAATGAGTCATTTTCCTTTCAAAAAAACACAAGACATATGACATACAGCAGACACAACATGATTAAAAAGTGGCCTGGTGCTCAATATAAAAATAAGATCTACCACCTTTAAAAACAGTATCAGAATGAATAAATTAAATGAGATAAAAATAAGATAAAATCAAGTGAGAGTAATAATTACAGGTGAGATGCAGTTATTATTGCAGTTGACAATACAGATTATTTCTTTATGCGTTTTATTTAATCATATCTGACACCATGGTTACTTAATCACTAAAATGTGGACAACTCCCTTCGGGTTTAGAGATGCATTGCTGCCTCGAGATGCAGCAATGTGTACACAATCATTCCTAAAGCACTATGTAGAACAATTGCAGAGCAAATGGAGAAATTAGACACTTTTCCCTTCTCCGACTATTCCATTATCTTTTTTAGTTAAAAAAACTTGAGGAGTTAAGTTTTTTTTTTTTGTCTGTTTCACTACCTTGCTGTGTTTCTAAGGAAACCTGTGTGAGCATTAATGTAATAAGATGAGAACAAAAAAAAAATCTGATGACTTCTATTGTTTAGAGGGCTTTTTTTTGGGTCAGTTAGTGCTTTTTACATCAAGTCAAAGTAAATCAGCACCAGGTTCTTCTAAGTCATCGCTTCCATCCTATTTTGGGGCATTAGTGTTGCCATGGCAGGAAATGGTTTCAAAGACATTTTAGATTGGTATTTCTTTTTATGCTACCTGTTAAGCTTGGTTGGGACTTCAGTACGACTTGAGACAGCAAATTTGTGATTGCGTCATTTTAGGTGTTATTTTCTGAACGAGTATAAACGGGCTGAAGACGCAACGAGGGGTCAGTTATGATTTTTACCTCTGCACTCCCAAAGTAGCACAGAGCATAACTAAGCACATAAACAACAGTGATAGCAGGATAGATTTTTTGTTGTTTTTTACTCAACCATATCAGCAACTTAAAGTATAAAGCAGCCTTTAGATTCTCTAAGTTATATCCTCAATACACTAATAAATTCTATGAATAATACTCTTCTGAATATCAATAAGGTATTTCATTATTTACAGAGTCCAAAGAGCTCATGAACAGCTGCGTTCTTTGTAGATTTAGTCTAAAGTTGGGATGTTTCTGGTTATTTTTGTCTTTGTATGCTTCGCTCTGTCAAGAATCATCTGGGCTAATGATCCCTGTGTCTGTCCCCACTTGTGTTCATGAAATCACACTATGAGATCTCTTAGTGAAAACAAGACTAATTTGAATAATGGCCCTTATCTGATGTATAATGCCACCCGTAATTTTGTTTTGGCTAATCCCCCAACATGGATTGTGTTCTACACGCACCACTGGCTCATTTGCAGACCACATGCTGTATTCAAAGACCCTAGCCTTGAAAATTGGTGTGCTTTTATCCGTTAGTTTGATTTTCTAAATGTAGAAGATGAGAGAGAAAAAAGGACACTCTTACAAATAAAAGTAAGCAATGTCCTTTGCAAAGAAAAAGTAGAGAAGTGCCTTGAACTAATAAATGTATTTATTGGATTCCTTTTCTTCTCTATGAGAAAGGCTAAGGGACCTTTAAAACACTTACAAGTCACTGGCTTTATACATGCATGTTGCCATTCGCAAAAATTAGAGACAGAGACTATTTGATTTAACATATTTTCTATCAGTGTATTATGTAGCACATTTACTTCCTGACTTTAAAAATTGGTTTGATTCAATTCAAATTCAAAAATACTCTATTGATCCCAGAGGGAAATTAGATGTTGTAACTCATTTAACTAAAGAGTAATTGTAGATAGTGATGGCTGTGGGCAGGAAAGATCTTCTGTAGAGGTCTGTATTACAACAAAATTGAAGAAACCTCCGACTGAAGACAGTCTGATGAAGATGAAGATCAGGGTTGTCCACAATGTTCTAGATTTTATGTAAAATTCTTCTTTGCAGTGCAGTGCTTTTTAAAATTGTTAGTTTTTTTTTTATTCTAGTAAGGCCTTGTGCTTTAAAAGTACAAGCAAACTTATTCGTTAGAAAATCAGAAATTTTTAACAATCTTAGAAATGATGAGCTACTCTTTAGGAAAACTGTAATTGCAATACTATGGTCTGTAGAAAAATATAAATGATGGCAGGACATATCTGAGGTCCCAGGTTGCATATAAAACTGGAATTCAAAATTCTTATCTGTTTAGGAGTACCTTTGGGTTTATAGTATTTGATTAGTATGTATATTAAATAGTAGTATATTAAACTTCTTGGATGGCTTAAAAAGTGTTTTAACTTAAAAAACAGACAATGAAAATGAATCATTAAGAGCCATTTTTTTGCAACATGTTTTTCCTTTATTTTTACAGTCACATGTAAACATAAAATTAATTTATCCAGCAGTTCATTTGGTTACGGTCCTTGTGCTTTTTGGTCATTTGTTTCCAATTAAAAAAAACAAAACAAAAAACAAAACAATGGTTATTGTATTCTCATTTTATACTACAAAAACTGAAAAAAGGTCAGTCTTATTATTTTTGTCAAACCAAAAGTTTAACACTGTTGTCAAGGCAACTCAATGATGTAAACTTGCTGCAGCATCAAGCTTCTCACCATGGACCTCTTGGAAAAAGCTGACATTTGTTACACTTCCAGTTTGAGAAACATAAAATGACAGACCACTTTCCCATTATTGGAATATACAAGAATAAACTTTGTTTTATGCTTTCCATTATCTGTTTGTAAAATGAGAAAATTAATAACCATCTATTTTTTTTCAATATCCACTTATAAACCAAAATTTCAATGGCTAAAAAGTACACTGACCAATTACAATCACATGGCAAATGTTTCAATCATCCAATGCAAAGTTTTATTTTTTTAGGAAGCATGGTTTCCTGGAGAAGTTAAGAACAAGTAGTAGTCTGAATGAATGAATGAATTAAATTTATTTCAGACAATTCAGACAATTAACAATTTTCAATAATAAATAAATCAATTTC
>JARVJO010000155.1:7960130-7978883 GCA_031762555.1 Cynodonichthys magdalenae
ATTTAAACTTAATGCTGCAATGAGCAGAAAGTGTAAAATGTTAAACATTCAGTTAATCAATTACATAATTTCTTCAACTGCTTGTAGGTTTCTGTGGTACAGATTTGCTAAAAAAGACTGTAAATAAGTGTGTGTTAATTAGATTTCCCATACATTCAAAAGAAAAAAAATGGGTCAACAAAAATGTAAACGCTTTACATGTAAGATTCATTGCGAAGCAATAACATGATATGCATTTAAACAGCTTCTTTAACGTGTTGCCTCCAATAACCTGTCAGAGTTACAGATTTTACTGACTTTCACATGGAGAAGTGGCCTTACATCGAGACAAAAATGATAAACCTTTATTGGTTATTCTGGTGACTTAATGAGCAGGTATAATGAAGTGTGAGGTAAAATTAGAAATGATATAAACTCATCTGTGTCTGTTAGAAAATGTTATGAAATAAAACAAATTTTAACAAAATTTCTCAGAAGCTATTTGCTATTCATCCACGACTAATTACTCTTTAGAATCAACCTGATTAAGGTCAGACAATTTTACAACTGAATGTTGATGTGTTAGCTAATTAAGTCACTATGCAAACACAATGCTCCCCATCAACAACAAAGCAAGACAAAACTATTCTCAATTTAGATTTTTTTTACTTTATATATATATATATATATATATATATATATATATATATATATATGCTAAACTGTAAATGTAGTTGAATAGGTCTGCATTAACATCTCAAAATAAGCTGCTTTAAAGCCAACATGGACCAGAAACCACATCTCCCATAATGCATGTTGACTCATGTTAGAAAGTGGGAGCATTCAGAATTCAAGACAGCAGCTATCACCACAGCCTATTGAGTAAAACTCTCTTACTTTTAATAATATTTCTGTATTTATCTCACATTTAGTCAGTCGTACATGTAGTGCATTCCAGTGTTTATAGGAGGATGTGTTAAAACACTTTCTATGCAGGAAATACCACATAGAGCTCAATTATTCTTTGTTAGCAGTGCTCAGCCATAGCAATTAAATGTGGAATGAAACAATTTATGTTTAGTCATAGTTAAACATGAAACATCAGAGTTTATTACAACTGGCTCTTTAACAGAAATCACGATGCTCATGTGACCTTCAGTGAAAATAAGTTTGACAAATTTGCTTTAGAGTGCAAAACGAGTGATATGCATTTTTTCAAGACATTTGTAGTTTCTTTTTTTATCTTCAAACATCAAATTAGATTTTTGTCATTCCCCACAGATCCACAGAATGATAAAACTTGCAAAAGTGTTGAATTAATCCACATTAAGGTCTTTAATATTGGCTCCATGGTTAAGCCGATTGAAAAATCCACTCTAAATAAATATTGAAGTGAGAGTCCAGTTAACTAAACATTGACTGTTTTATTGGTATAGAACACATTTCTCCTTGTTCTTTAGTTAGATGTGTTTATCACTATGAATAAGGCTCCTAACCGCTTGTTTTTTATTTCTGTTTTTTTTTTTTGTATTATTAATTGGACTCCTTGAGGAGAGACCAAGCATTAATCCTCTGTGCTGCAGTGGTGCAGTAAGCAGACGCTAAAATACAGAAGCAGGAGGGAAGCCCAACAACGATGCAGCAAAACCAGACGCCCAAGATATTTCACTTTCACTGACTATGTTTAATTCATGCCACTTTTTGGTTTTCTTTAGTGTGGCGTACACAACCAAACAAACTTACCTGAATAAAGTTTACCCCCATAAATATTCACCACCCCCTGTAGTTAACTGGCCCACACCCCCCTGCTCTTGGCTCTGTGCTGTGAGTCCTGCAGCAGCTGCTGGTGGTCTTGCTTCATCAGCAACTTTGTTAGAGCAGAAATTGGAACTTGAAATCAGTTTATTACAAAAAACACAATAAGCTGCTCACTGTTACTAGGAGAGTGCTGCTCTCAGAACAAAAAGGTTTGGCAATATTAACACAAGAGCTTACTTATCGACTGCCATGGAGAACGGAAAATTCTGTAATTTCTTTCTTAATGTGTGAATATGTAAGTGTGTTTATCTGTTAGCAAAATATCTAAGAAAATATCAGACCAATATTGCTGAAATTCACACACACAAAAAAATGGATTTACATGCACAACTGATGAACCTTTAATTTTTTTTTTGCAGTCCAATGTGGCTGCCACAACTTAAATTTTTAGCAAAACACTAAAACGGCTATAAATTAATCAGTTTTTAGATTTTGTGCTAAGTAGTAGTAGCTAAGAGTAATCCACCATACACAAATTTTGTAAAGAAGCTAAGCAAGCGGTTTCTTTAAAACTTTGATGGCTTGTAGTCCAAATGCAGTCCTTTAAATGAAATAATTTATAATTTTGTTTTTCATCAAAAAATGTCAATAACACAAGAGACAACAGTTGAATCAGTTCACCAACAATTAACAATTGAGTTGTAAACATTTAAAATTAAATAAGCAAAGCTGCATCATGTAGGTTTATGAGGAAAAAAGAAAAAAACGGAGGACGTACAGTTTCCCAAAATGTAAACCTGTATTAGCTCAGGGAGCTGTGGACATGTTTACTCACTGGTGTCAACCTTGAGCAGCTGCTATTAATGTGATTTCTGCAAGACAAGCTCCTGCTGTCTGCCTCAGCCTTCAGGTAGTATGGCCATGACAGCAGTTTGTATTATTATACTGAAGGTGTCTAATAAAGGATTCAGAGGCAACAGTACAGAAGTGGCATTTATCTCCTGGGTTTTATCTATAGAATTATTTAAAACACAGTCTGCCATTAATCATTGGTGACATTCATCATTATTTTTTAAAAGCACTTTGCCTGAACAAGAAAGGATAAAAAAAATAAATAACTAAAAACATTCTGTGCAGTATCACGATTGTGATTGTCATTCCAACTGTGCCCCAATGCATTTTACAAAACCATAGCAGTGTTTAGGTCAATGCATAAACAAACAAATGTGTAAAAAAACTAAGAAAGATTTAACAACTCATTCTACTTTGAATTTCATTACTAGCATTATCAAAATTATGCCAGCCAAGATCAAATTAGAAACCTTAGAATGTCAAAACTAATGAAAAATGACTTTAAAAAATATAACAAATAAACCAGTTAGACACTTCTTTATGAGACAGATCACCATATGCTGATGTAACATTTGGGCCCCAAGCAGGTCTGCATTATTAGCCTGTACGATATATACCGCTACAACTACAGAGAATCAGATTAGTTCATTCGACAGGCTACTTGTAATGCCACAGTTTGCATGAGACAGCTAAATGTCAAGGGATGAATATCATAAAAAAAGACTTTTAAAACAATCAGACTTGCTGAATTCGTCATTGTTATGAAGGAACTGACGTTTAAAAGACCAATGTTTTTGAAATTACTTTATTATTTTAGCTTGAGGTGGTGCAGTATCTTTCTACTTGTGTCATTGTCTGAAAGCTGATGTGCACCAGGGTCAGCCATCTGTCAGAAGACCAAAACAGAGGTTCATGAGACAAATGGTAATGACAGATGCTTCCTTGACACATATTAAATACATTTATTATATTATTAATTTTATTGACCACAATTAGGCAAGGTAAGAGAAAACTGGACAAAGAAAATCAGGTTTCACAGAATTTCAAGGCAAACCTGTGTACTTAGTCTGCTTAGAAATGCTGTCTGCCATGAAGTCACCAGTACAACATAAGGCACAAAACTAAATATGAGAAGTTTATTGAAGTTGCAAGTTCATAAACAACATTTTACCAGGAACACACCCAGGCAGGAGTCTGCACTCAAGGTGTCTTTACGCACTTCAGCTCACTAAAGTGTTAATTTTTTGTTTGATTCAAACATTTTTCATTCATATTTATTAATAAAAAAAGAGTATACATGCATTTGAGCAATAACTATACATACAATTTTAAAAGGGCAGTTTTATTACTGTTGGGTATGGGTAAATGTGCCGCACTATGTTGCTCTCTGGTAATGTCAACAAAAATTGTAGCCCCTTCCATACTTTAAGTTGTCCATCTCTTGATTGGATGCAGGAAGTTGAAGCCAGATTAGGGTCAATCTGTTCTGTGGGAGACATTTGAATTCCTGCCCTCTCTAAAATAACAAAATACAGGGCGATGTAGGAATTTAAAAAAAAAAAGAAAAGGAAAAAACAAATAAAGTTTCTGGTCAGGTTCTAAATAAAGAATATCTGCAAAAGATGTAAAAGATGCTTCTTTTTCATGCTTTTTACTGAACATATTTGTAGTAATCATCTGACAACTTTTTCAAGGTAGTGCATGTTATATTTTTAGAGGTTATGACATTTAAAACTGTCAAAGATATAGCTTTATGTCCCAAGCCAGATTTTATATTTAGCTGGTGACCTTTCTGTTTATGTAGCAGTGATGCACATGGTTGTCTTTCAGATCTCCATCATATATCATACAATATAACATATATGGGTCCCCTCCGAGTTGTTTGATGTGGGTCATAAGGCTGGAAGGTTTTAGAAGCTACTGTTAAATGATGCCATTTTACAACATGTCTGCTGACACATCAGTGACAGAGTTATTTGTCTTGGTAGACAAGCAACATCAACTCCCAGACAACATTATCACGTCATTCATATTCCTCAGAACCTCTGTCTGAGCCATCATTTGCTGAACTGGCTTTGTATTGGTTACCTTGACAACACATTTTCGATTCCGTGTAAAAAAAAAAAAAATCTCCCTTGACTCTGATGGAGTTTACTGGTTGGTTTAGTGGATGTTCTGGCTGAGAGCAGATGGAGGAAATGCTGGATGTTGCACAAACATCCCATGCCTCCCCAGTGGCACATTACTGCTTAAGTTTTTCCCTCAGGTCAGAAAGCTGCAAACATCACTGAATGTGAGGAGAAGCGTTGGCTGTAAACACTTTAAATGCCAGTAGATCTGAAGGATTTAAAAAATCTTAAGAAAAAAAAACACTTCTATACATTTAGATTTTCCCTCATTTTTTTTGCATTTAATTATTCTAAGAATTATTGCTTATTTTTCACTCTCTCTGTAAACTTTCTCTATCCCCCTCCCACCATTTTTTATAGTATCCGCCAGTGTGTGTTCCATGGTTAGAGGGCTGCTGTTTTTGTATGCAGCGGAAGGGCAAATCTTGCAAATGGACGTGTCACGTGGAGCAATGCCCAGGCAGTTGGACAAGCAGAAAGCCCTGTGGTCTATAGCAGAACATCCAGGCACATGGGGGGGAGGGGGGACCATCTTTCGTCGGGGGAGCTTGGAAGTTCTGCAGCCCAAAATGGATTCAGAAAAGAGAAGAAAAGTGAAAATAAAACATGGTGATGTTGAAAACAATTAAAGCTGCCAATTGGATTAACTAGATTGTTGTACTTTAATTACGTGTCACATCCAGGCTTTTACGCATGAAAACAAATAGTATAAAAAAAGAGGGAGATAACAAGCATTTTTTTTAAGTCCACTACAAACTGTTTCTTACGGCATCTCCATGATTGTCATGACCCTACCAGCACAATTACAGTATTTGTTTGTGACCTTCCCCTCCAGTATTTTATGGAAGACACCGCATCTAATCTCCGTCGAGTGCTTTGTTTATAGAGCGGGCATTTCTCACTTATCTACATCACCGTGCAAGTCATTTGTATAATGCCTGTCTAGTGGCCATAAAAAAATAAACAAAATAAAAAGAGGCAGAGAAGCTGGCCCACGCTCTGGTAATTTTGACCAATCATGTGACCAATTACAGCAGACTAGACCTTTGCACACAGCAAGCTGGCGTGAGGTGCTACAGAAGTGAGATTCAGATAAAATAAATGTCTGTTTTGGATATTAAATTGATGAAAACCTATTCTATTGCAACCACTAAATATTATTAGAATATTATTAGAATGTTGTCAGAAATAAAATAAAAACAGAAATTGTTATCATTATTAAATGATGATGTCTGTTTTATTAAGCCCATACTTTTGGCTATTACAGCATTAACAACACTCTGTGTTCCGTTAGGGGAGCGTGATTCCTTCTGATTACTAAATGTTTCAATTTATTTGGTATAATTTTGCAGTTTGTGATTAATTTAAATTATTTGCAATAATAATACTGTGCAAAACAATATAGCAATATCCACAAAATTTCAACATAATGTATATTCTTTAGCCCTAGAGGTTAGAAAAGTTGTGCCTGGGATCAGAAGGTCACCAGTTCAACTCCAGCAAAATGTGAGTGGGAAACCCTCATTTGCTCCACTCTGGGCCCTCAACCCACCAGCTGCCTTAAATACAAGCCATCTACTCCACGTGTGCTCACATGTGCAATGAGAAAATGCAGAGAACTAATTTCTGCACCAAGGAAAAATGAAGGTAATTAAAATAAATAAAACATTATGGTTTTTTTTTTTTTTCTTTTTTTTCCTGGCTTTAAATCAATAATTGCAAACAGGTTTTTTAAAGCAGTTCCTCTTTTTTGTTTAGCTTCTGACTCCAAAAGAACAGCAGCTGATACTCATGACCCCGGGTTAATCGCTGGATGAAATAAATAAACACTAATAGGCTAATTAAAGTGTATTGCAACAGAACATACAGCTTTACCCACTGCTATCAGAGTATTTAGCCAATTATGACAACACATTTTTGTCTGTTTTAACACTTATGGAAAAATTAGGCTTTTAGCAATTGGTTTTAAATTTAGTTTGGTTTCAATAAATCATCTCAAAAGGACCCTTTTAGACCTAAATAAATGCTTCCTATAGTTGTTTGAAACCTCTTTCACAAGGAAATGTATACATCTACATCAGATTTTGGAGTCTGCTCAATTCAATATGTCTATTTTGGCTAATCAGCATTAGCCAACACAAAAATATCTTCAACTTGGGCAATATTACAGATATTAAAACAGACAAAATCTGTTTAAAACTTCACCACATGTAGAAAGCTTGTTTTCATTTTTTACATGAACGCATTTGGAGCATTTATCTGTCTATTAAACTGTTTCTCAAAGTCAGTACTCATATAGTGTTGATTAAAACCACACTGTAAGAAATTGGATGTCAGATATTGAACTAAAATTCTGTGTAGTAGCAGAAAATTCTTCACATCACATACTTGAAGTGCTAATGGATCAAGGAAGATTTGGCAATGCTGCATGCAATCACGCGTTTTGCTATTTTTCACGATTCAACCAAAAGGTATAAAACTTCATAAGTTTCCACTTGCACAGGTCTATAAAAGTGGCATGCAGTAGGAATTTATTAAAACTTAAAAGAAAAAAACTGGACTAAATAAATGATGTTGAAAAAAAAAAGATTAAAAAGAAAACATGGAAGAAAAATGAGTGCAGAATTCAATCACGTTTTTTACTTCATTAAATGTCCACAATTCCCTTATCTGTCCACTTTTTCTGGACTCCTCCCTAACGTGTGGCATTCACATAAGGAAGCTGTTGCTGCCATCCAGCTTGTTCTGTTGTGGCAGAAATTTCAAACTAATTTTGAAAACATGACCTGGGGTCTGAAGGGCCTAAAATGGATTATGGAAAGCGGGTAATGTGATTCCCAAGCTTTTCCCCTGAAATTAAAGACTGTCTGGGTGTTATTAATACGCATGAGACAGAATCAATTTGCCCCATTTATTGCTCAGTGTTCACACTGTTGCGACATCTTATCTGCTACCTCACTCCAAACCCACGCTCCACTCCTATAGATTGAGCTTTTAGAAAATGTATTGCTGTTTATAGCGGGATATAAAAAAGAAATATAAAAGACTGAAGAGGAATTAATAAAACATAATGTTATTGCATATCTGGGTTTTGCAAATATAATTCTTTCATGCTCTCCTCAATTATCTCTTTTTCTCATTTAGGAATAAACATGAATCCCCCAAAAAGCCCAGCCCCAATAGTTATTGCGGTATAAAAGCAGGGCTCTACCTCTTCTCTCTCCGATGCATGTTATGTGTGTTTGGCTCAGTTGACTGTGTGAGACCATGATTGGATCCTCTTAAGGAAGTGAAGCGTAACACCGGCAAACAAGACAGAGAAAGATATGGAGTTTGAAGGGAAAATATATATATTCTAAATGAGAATGAAGAAAAGAAAAATGCAAAGTGAGGAGAGGGAGAGTCCAGGGAAGGTGAAGCCACTTTAAATCAAGCACCTTTTAATCAGTGCTCTCACAAAGGAAGGTATAAAGATAACAAGGCAGAGCGAGGGTCCTGTTGGCTCTCCAGGCAGCTAAGCACAGATTTATGGTGAACTGAGGAAAGTCCACTCACCCAATCTGCTGGCAATAGGGAATACCCTGGGAAGGCCTTCTCCATACAAATTATACACTTATTTGGCTTTTTCCTTCTTCTTTGTTTCTAATGCTTAGGCATGCAATTTTTTGTCTTGGTTATAAGTAAATATATCATTAGCAAGTCATTTAATAGTCTTGATGATCTTACCTTTGTTAGTTCTTAAGAGTTGCCTAGTTAAGCCAAATTCACTCTCCCTCCGAACTGCTGAAGTTGGCATGGATTGTCGCAGTTTCATGACAAAAATTATGTCACCGGTGTTCGCAGCGTCGACTTGGCCATCACTTTTGGCACACACCAAAACCTTTTGTCCCCCTCCTGCAACGACAGTAATGTGATTGGTCTGAAGTTTGTGGGTGTGTGTGTTTGTGCTGAAAGTGCTCAGACGCTTACATTTTACTTCAATCACTCGTTAAAAAAAAAAAAAATTGCTTCCAAAGCTAACTGTTGTACCAGGAATCAAACATTTATATAGAGAGTTATTAAACTGTGAAAAACTCATGAATGGAGATAAAACAGACGTTGTGCATGGAAGAATTTGATAAAAACTGTGGAGCTTTAACTGCAACAGATTTGTGGATAATACCGTTGGGTAAGTGACGAGTCTCTGACTTTTTTCTCTGGATCAGACTCCAGCAGGAAGAAACTCTATGCGGTGACATATGCTGTAGCGGGAGGGGTTCCCCAGGATCTCTGCTTGGTGTGTCTTTGGGGCTATGAAAGGTATGTGCGAAAACAAACGCTGAACAACCACGTGACCGCACTTCAACTGTTCGGCTTCGGAATGTGTATGTTCCAGGCTTTAGAGCTGTAGTCTCTCAATGAGGAAGTTGCTGGATCATATTACAGTCTGGGACGTTTCTGGGTGGAGTTTGCATTTTCTTTCTGTACAGCTGTAAGTTTTCTCTAGGATTTTTACCTGGATTTCTCCTGAACAGACCAAAACTATACATTAATTGGTAACTTTAAAGTGCCTGGAATATTGTTTTTTTTAATTTCTGGTTTACTCATAGTGTGGGTTGGATGCAGTATTTTTTCTAAAGCAACAGAATTTTTTTAACTTTAAAATATTTTTACAAAACATATTTATCGTGTAAAACTAGTTTGTCTGCAAAAGCGGGAAATAAATGCTGATATTTTTATCAAAGATAAAAACACTAAATAGTTTTTCTTATGATTTTTACCTCTATGTACATTGTTATAATTATCAGTTTATACAATTTGTATTTTATGGGTAAAAAATGAAAAACGGGGCATTGGATCCATTATAAAATGTATCTATTTTGTGTTCTCCTGTCTTTTTTTCCATATAAAAAAATTAAATAAACTGCTTTGTTGCAACTACAAAGTATTTTCCTTTGCTTCTAACTTTCCTTTGCTATCAGCTTTGCTTTAGGTGGTCAGCTTCAGTGCAGTGAATAAAATAAAATAAGCAAAGCAGCAGGTGCAGTTTTCCCTCCACAAAATATATATTTTTTTACTTTCTTTTTGAGCAGTCATATTTTTTCTTAACCTGTTCAAACGTGGAACACATTGCATTTGAGCAACTAATGTAGACATAATGCTGGCTGGAAAAGTAGTTTATCACTCAGGGTGGGGTAGTGGTGGTTGGGAGGGCTCAAGTCCTGCAGTCCAGTTCGTGATGACTATCTGCCAGCCTTGGTGACACTGCTGTGCTCTAGATGTAGCATCCTGTGGTGACAGATCTCAAAGGGAGGGCACCACTGTTATGTTCTGTATACTTCTATTTTGAGTATGTGATTGACAGTGGTTTGTGCTTGACATTTTTTTGCCACCCACAAAGCAAATGTGTGTGTGAGGATGAGTATTTGTGGTTTTCCAACCTCTGCTACACCCACATCTTTTCCATCTTTTTCTACTTCTTTCCACATGTCAGTGTTTTTAACAAGTGACTCTCAAAGACTAATGGGGGAAAAAAAACTGTTTCAGCTAATATATTTAGTTTATTTAAACAAATAGAGAGATATTGGGTGTCATGTTTGGCAATGCACATGAACCCAAAAAGTGAAGACAGAAAATTAAGACTTTTAATAATAAAGAACAGAAACAGAAGGAGGAAGAAGAAGAAGAGCGAGAGAAGACAAAAAAATATAAAAAATGAAAAAAAATACAATACAAATGCAATACACACACAATAAACTAATATCAGAACACAGAATATGAAGGAACACTAACGAGGGATAAATTACAAACACCTGGGGAGAAACAACAAGGAACAGGTGACAGTGGGCGGGGCATGCTGACTGAGTGAGGAGAAACTGAACTTATGAAAACAAAAGATTGATCAAATATAAATTTAGGGAAACTACAGTTTCAGAGATAACACAAAGAACAAAAGTTAGAAACACAAGAACATACAAACATAAACCATAAAAGGAATCAATTTCAAAAGTAAACTCAAGGGACAAAATAAGTAGAAAAACGACAAAACATAAATAAATAAAAACAAGAATCATGAATCAAGTTATGTGATAAGTTAAAATTAGAGCTGGGTGATATGGCTGCAAAATGTATTACTATATAAACATTTCATAAATATTCTTTTTTTTTTGTGTGTGTTTGTTTTACATATTTCAAATGAGGACCAGGAGAAAAAAAAAAGGCTGAATATCTGTTGCTCTTATTTTCTTCTTTTACTCTTGGTAGTTATTTATATTATTAAATGGTTACAAGGCATGGAAGCAAAATAGGAAACTGCTGCCATGAATGTTACTTAACAGGTTGTTGCTAGCTTAACAATGTGTGTATATATATATATATATATACAAGTATTTAAAATATTATTAACAAACTTGTGCTGTGTAAACCTTGTAAATCCACACGTGTTCAGCTGCAGAACAGAAGTCCAGCTGTTTCCTTTATTATTTATTTTTTTATTTTCCATGTCCTGGATGACTGAGAATCCACAGAATCATATGACAGTAAAGTGAGTCTTTGACCCTAATGATACTAAAGTTACTGGCTCAATACTTTAGTTAGTTTTACTTTTAGCACTTTGCACCAGTTCCAAAAATACAATGCTGTACCTGCATGAGGCAGGTTCAAATGTACACAGTAAACTAAACAAGCTTGTCAAATAATTATTTAATTAGCTCTGACTGCACAACTTCCAACATGTTTTTTATATGTATACTGTGAAGGTCCACACACATAAAAATTGATTTTAGCTGGGCCATGAGAGGTCGAGTGGTCTTTGCTCTGCCTACATCCCATTGTAGTTCAGTGAAATTATCATCGGATGTACTGTATATATTGATAAACATGTAATATTGATTACATGTTTATCATGACAGATATTGTTATTTTCCTCAACCTGCCCTAGTTAAAATCCTTTCATCTTTGTAAAAATCTAGTGACCTTGAAAAATGTTCCTCAATAATGTATGATGAATGATGTATGATCAATATTTGTTTTTTTTTTCCTGTGTAAATGCTCATACAATCATTCCGCACCTACTTAATAAAAAATGAAATTAAAAAGAGATCTGATCGTCAGTTTATAATTGGGTAGAGCTCCAGAATCAAGATCAGGTTTATTAAGTAAAGGTTTAATTACAGCCATCTTAATGACCTGTGGTACATATCCACTCACTAAAGACAGATTGATCAGATCCAAAATGAGGATGTTAATTAAGAGGAAAAATCTCCTTGAACAGTCTGGATGGGATCTAGCAGACATCTTGATGGTTTAGATGAAGCTTATGAAGCTCAAACAGACATAGGCAGTTTAAACACAGGTTTTATTTTACTGTTACTGCTAAAGCTGCCTCACTACATGATGAATTAGAGACAATAGTAGGAAGGCAGTTATGGATTTTCTCTCTTAATAAAAACATTTTTATTTACAAAAATTCTTATGAAGTCATCTCTACTGAGAGTTGTAGGAATGTTCTGTGTAATGTACATCCATCTATTATTTGTCCATCGTCGCACAACAAAGAAGGTAAAGGGGTATAAAAAGACAAATGTGTTGAAATAAAGAGATTTTTTGCCCTCCCATAATAAAACTATCACTTCTTTTTTAATATTTGTCTGCATGGCCAAATATGATATTTCTACCTTGTTACATAAACTCATCTATATTGTCAGCCTGTCACCTGCCCCCTTGCCTGCCCTCCCATTCCACTTTTGATGTGTTTCTCATACAGTATGTGCCTGGGCATGCATGCATGTGTGAATATATACACTCCTGTGTTCCGTCTCCAAGGTAACACCAGCAAGAAATCATACCACCCCCCCGCAACAGAGCAAGATGGGTTTTCTTAATTCTCTTTATCTTTGCTTCGGTTTCCCCCACATCATGACAAACACTCAAAACTTGTTTGATTTAATATAACACAATTAAATATTTTGTTTTGCTACTATGTGTCCTTCAATCCAAATTCACATGTTAAAATATTTCCAGTTCTGTTCAATGATGATGCTGGAAATAAATTAAGTATTTTCTAGAATATTTCCTATTCTCATTTGTTCTCTTACACAAGTGGTATTTATTACACTTCTTTTTTTTTTTTCTTGTGCAGTAATTTTGTTGTCCGTTTGTTGTATTATGTAGTGCTTATCTAAATGGTGGAACAAAATTATCTCCCAGAGGTTTCATGACTCCATGAAGACATCTAGCTAGAGATTTACTTTTTGGATTATTATTTATTTATAAGAAACAACACTTTAATGTGGCTGACACAATTTTTACAGTAACACTGCCTTCATATGTAAATATAAGCATTTCCCAATTTCTTTGCTCCACTAAAGTTGCTGTGCATTCAGGAGCGAAGTTAGACTTTTTTTTTTTGCAAGGGACATGGGTGGCCAAGATGTTCACTAGGGGTCATATATAAATAAAGACAACTACTCTGGATTTAAAAATTTAAGTTAGCTTCCACAGCTACATTTGAATAGCTATAATTTAGCCATTTTAAGACTAACTGAGCTGGAATTTGTTGTGGGATGATTGCTAGTCCTAATTTAAGGTAACTGCTAATGCTAATTTCACAAAGGATTTTAAATCAGCTATTGAATACACAGCTGAAAATGTATATAGTAGTAGCCAAAAGCAATCCCCATGCCATTTTGACATCTCAGCTTTAAGCATTTAGAGATATTAAGCTGACATTTAATGTGGTGGTAACAGAGAGGTGCCCAACGCATAAAAGATAAATGACACAATCCAAGATGTCCACCAAAGCTAAATTCAAATGGCTACAATTCAGCTATTTAAGCTGAAAATTGGTGTGGTGGAATTGTTGCTTTTATATTATTCAGTGGCCTAGAAAATGTGTTTTTTTTTCACACACTGAAAATACATTAGATAACACATCTACATATTAACTTTGTTTTAGCTCTAACTGACTATATTGTATTGTCAAATGCACCACCCCATCCATCCATTATCTATACCCGTTTCTCCCTTTCAGGGTCACAGGGGTCACTGGTGGCTATATCCAGTCATCACAGGTACACCCTGGACAGGTTGCAAGTCCATCACAGGGCCACACAAGACAGACACTCATTCACTCACACCTAGGGACAATTTAGAATTACCAATTAACCTAACGGTCATGTTTTTGGTGAGTGGGAGGAAGCCGGAGTACCCGGAGAGACACATGCATGGAGAGAACATGCAAACTCTACCCAGAAAGGTCCCCGGGACGGGATTTGATCTGGCGACCTTCTTGCTGAGAGGCATCAGCTCTACCAACTGAGCCACAGTGCCGCCAATGCACTGCCCCACCCTTTCCAATCATTTGTGGGTGGCACCTGGGGGCCAATCAGGTGCAAGGGGATGCATTTGCTACCCTGGCCACCTCCTCCCAAAACATGTCCAGAGTCTTGCTTTAACTCATTCATGCATGTTTGAGAAATCCTGGGCTGTTTTGAGGCAGCCAGGCAGGAGAGCAAAAACAACCGGTTGGGTCTAGAACCGCCTTTTGGTAATATCTCCTCCTCTGGGCTGGGTCTAAGAACTGAGCTTCCTCATCACAGAGCACACCTCCCCACCCTCTGGCCCGCCCTGCGACTCCTGCAGGCTCTCAGCAGCAACAACTAACAAACATCTGGTGAAAATCGTGTTTGCTGAGGTCCAATACTAACCACTTCTCCCTCCAGTCATTTTCAGATTAAAAGGCTACTACTACGCCGAGCTTCCGCATCCCCCCCGCCTGCGACTCAGTTTATCGACAGCAGTTATGTAAAAAAAACACCCTTTTCCTCTGCAGTTAAGCTGAAAAACTATTCACGTTGTTTTGTTCACATCCTTGTTTGGTCTATGTGTTCAGATTTGTAACTTATATTACGATCAGTACGTGTGTCTGTGAGGAAGACTGAAATAATCTTACCAGCTGGAACGTCCTCTCTGTAATCGCTCCGGTTCTTAAGAAAACATGCTTTCCAATTCAACAATATGGTTCATATGTATCCTGAGATGCAATTTTCCACAACAGATATTGTATAATGTTGCTTCTTTTTAAATTATTATTACAACAAAGTCTGCTCCAGGCTCTAAACAGTCCTGTAGAGAAGAAGCTGTGATGACACTGAAATGGGCGGGACAGAAGCGGAAGGAGGTTCTTAAAGAGACAGAGACCAATTTCACGGTGTTTAGAAACGGATATGATGAGAAGTCAAGTTTATTTTCTATATAATCGGCATTTTAAAAACAACTAAAGATGACATAGTTACTTTATTATGGTATAGAATTTAAAAATATACCTGAGAAACACATACTATTGCACTTTTAATTTCTTTTCAGAGTTTCATAAATAATTTAATGAGATAGTTAATGCAATTACTGTTAGCCACAACAGCATCATTAAGCTCTGTGTTTTGCTTGTGTTTCTGTGCTGCAATAATTATGGTCCTTTCAGGTTTTCATCTTTGTTATGTAACTTTTTCTTTTTTTTTTTGGTTTAAAACTTTATATTTATGATAATAATGATAAAAATTAAAAACACAACTATAAAATTTAATCTACCATCCTCCCATATCCATCTCATTATCCTACAAACACACATCAAGTTGTACAAATTGTCCGTAATATACACAGATTTTCCCTCATTTTGAAGCTATATGGATGCATAGAGCTGTGAGGATTGGTGTTTTTTCTGCTCCTGAGTTTCTGATTGGTTCCTGACTACAGTGTTTCCCCCTGTGAATGATCCTGCTGATGAGCAGCTGAGGTTTAAAAGGCTGCCTTGCTGACTGGTCTACACAGATGCATCTAAACTTCATGGTAGTATTTACAGCTGCTCTGTAGTAGTTACTACTTACTAGAGTACACCATTTTTCCTGTTTTGTTCCCACAAGGGTGAAACCACGCCACAAGATTGCTCACCTGTCCCATGCTATGAACTGTATCTAAGCAAACCAGTACCTGAGAACCAAAAACTGAAGTCCTGGCCACAAGTGACTACCCCCCCATCCCCCCGGGTAAGGGTTCTCTTTTTCTTTTAGGGTTTTTATACAATAGAGAAATACACAGGTGGTGCTCTGTTTGCTTATTCTTTCTAACATTAAGCATGAGAAGCACTGTAATGTGTGTGAAGGGCACACTAGTGGGGACTCTTGGGGTCTTCTTCCAGAGAATTTTTAATTTAGTAGATGTAGTTTCCTGCATTCTGGTGTATTTTAGCAGGTTCTTAAACATACTTTTACCTAAAAAACACTTAAATAACTAAATTAGAGACAGATTGTTCATTCAATTAGTTGCATCATCTTGTTTTTAATCTCACTGCTATAGCTATGATAATGAAATTATTGTGAAACAATTTATTACAAACCATGACTTTAGAGAATCATTTTACATTTATATGTTTTATTCTTGATTTAGTTTTATTTGTAAGAGAACATGCCATTGTGCCAAGCAATGATGACACTCAACTGCATGTTTAAAACTAAGAACATTAAAAATGTTACCCAATAAAGGGGTCAAATATTGATAACTACCAACAGTGAATTTAGGAGGCATTTCTTTGCCTGATTTAATGACAGGTCCACTCATAACAAACTGACATGACATCATGCAGCCTTCAGAACATAAAATAACACTGTGCCAAATAATGGTGACATAAAGAAAATAACTTTTGTCAGTTTTGTCAGCTTGTATGTAAATGTTAAGAAAAACTGATACATGGATGTTTGGAACTGGTTAGAATAATAATGATGGATGGATTGACAGATTTATTTATTGACCTTTATTTAACCAGACAAATCCTAATTATTAAAACCAATTTCTAACACATATAAATTAAAGTTAAATAAAGTTGTTAATGCAGTAGATTACGCCTTTATCTGCATAATTTATTTAGTGAATTTCACACAGCTGACTAGAATTTACTCCTGTGGCTCGGTTTGCGCTTTGGTACTCGCGCAGAATGCGCACATTACCGCCAGCAATGGAGGTGTTAATACTTGGTGCTTATTGTATTATTCTCCAAAAAGACATGTGACAGAACACGTTATAACTTTTGAAATCTTGTAGGATAGGAGCGCAAAATAGTGACAAACAAACTGTTAGAATGTTGTGCGTTGCATGCAGCCTTGACTAGGAGCTTGGTCACATGCGAAAGTTGGACAT
This sequence comes from Cynodonichthys magdalenae, assembly GCA_031762555.1. Classification (NCBI taxonomy): domain Eukaryota; kingdom Metazoa; phylum Chordata; class Actinopteri; order Cyprinodontiformes; family Rivulidae; genus Cynodonichthys; species Cynodonichthys magdalenae. Next base: position 7,977,017 of record JARVJO010000155.1, read on the forward strand.
AACTGTTAGATAAAGGCGCTCTGAGCACAAATATTTAATATAAGTTTTGGAGACAAAAGTCCAAGGAGCGACATAAGAGAGAAGAGGTTTCACTCACTCAGGACGAACCACTGTGCTGCTCCTGCAGACCATAGATCTATAGACTGCTTCACCTGGCTTTACTGACCAGCCCAGCCCTTCTCTGCTTTGCTGTGCTCTGCTCTGGTTGGATAAAAGTGCTCTGGGGTTCGTATGATTTTTTTGAAAGTAGCATCCCGTTTAAGGGTAGACTAGGCGGCTTTAACAAAACTGCAACAGTCAACAACTAGAGTTGTTTTGTTTTGTTTTTTTGCCCCCTGTTACAGATGACAGAAATCCGTCCTAGCCACATTTAAAGTGAAATATTTAAGCCCTGGAAGGACCTGTCTTCCTGCCGTAGCCTGGCCCACATGATGCAATGCAAAAGGGTGGAGTAAGGTCAGGAAGAGTGTGTTATATAAATGTGAATGACTGGACTTCTTGGCTGATGGATCGAGCGTCCCAATTAAAACATCGTCTCTCAGCCCAGTGCTGTGTGGTTGTATGACTCTCTTACATTTCTGCCAATTCAAACGTTGTTGTTGTGGTTTGCCTTCTATCTGGGTTTAAACACGTAGCTACGATAAAATAACATGTTTTCTTTTCAGACATACACAGATTCCTGTCAAGAGCAATCTCACAGATTTTTTCAAGTTTTACAGATTTTTTCGAAAGCTCATTTTCAAATTTAGTTAACATGTCAGTGCATGTACGACATTATTAAATCATTAAATAACCTCAAATAACCATCTTGTAACCCCCTCTGCCACTAGAAATAAGTTCTGTCCACATTTCCTCCTTTGCGCTTCAGGTGCTGTCATGTCTGAAGCCGACAATCCACCCCCCAGATGTGATCATTATGAATTTTTTGAGAAAATTACAAATTTTTGAGGCTCCTCATACAGGTAAATGTCCAAAAGAGTTGACATGTATGCAAACAGGTTCAAACATTTAATTGTTCAAAACAAGCAAATTAATAACAAAAAGCTCAGTATTGAAAAGAAATACATATCAGCCTTTGTGTAACAATTTAGTTGAAAAAGAAGAGTAAAAAAGAAAAAATCCATATTATATATATATATATATAAATCCCCCTTCATATACAGTGTATATATATATATATATATATACACTGTATATGAAGGGGGATTTTTTTTCGATTTACAGGCAGCAGCTGGATATTTATTGTAAATTGAAAGGAGTTCCTTTATAGACTACATTTTCACAAATCTACCCACGCCCTCCCACCACCACCACACACACACAGCTCTCTGAACTTTTCAGCCTTTCTTCTCAGATTGTGTGGGGGAAAATCACAGGAAATTCATTATTCCATCTTTTTTATGTAAAGTTGTGAGCTGAACCATTTGAACATGTTGATTTTTTTTATATCGGTACAAAAAATCAAACAATACACTCAATAATTTATTCATGAATAAATGTAACAAAATGTAGCAACATTGGTTTGCAGAAAATTGGGGCTACTAGCTACTAGATTACTACCTTTCACTTTTTTAGATTTTGAAGGTTTATTTAATAAATCCCTGCTTCAATTTCATTTTGAATTTTTTTTTTGTACCACTTCAGTAGAAAAATATTATTTTCTTCATCATTAGTGACACTTTATTTATTTATTTATTTTTTATTTTTTAATTTTTAATTTTTATTTTCCCCAGTAGAAGACAGAAGTAAGAAAACTGAAATTTAAAGAGAGATTGAAAGACAGACAAGATGATATGTGACATTTACAGAAAGCACAAGACAACACAACGGATATCTGCCTCCACACCTGCAAAAGTAGACAAAGCAA
>JARVJO010000155.1:7988199-8009473 GCA_031762555.1 Cynodonichthys magdalenae
GACGCATGGCGCGGCAATTGGATGGAGCGGGTGAGGTGGATTGAGTCTTCCAGTCTGAATTTACGCATAAGCTTCATGACACGTCAAATCTTTGTTCAATATTGGTAACACTGACTGAATAATGCTGTGGTGGTCATCTTGAGCTCCAAAATCCGATCAGCTGTAGATGTACGTCCCATAACTGGTTTCTGAGATTCATTGTTAAACATGCACCAAATGATCATTCACACAGACATAGAAAAGAAAATACATACATGCATATCATGCTTTTTGGCAAATGTGGTGTTTAAAACTAAATGAGATCTTTTCACTTTTGACACTCAGTCTATCTTGGGTTTTATAATTTGGAGTTTTTTTTATTACAGAGAGTTGTGCAGCTACCATTCTTCATTATAAGACTTTCTGATCAGGCATCTAAATTAGATTTTGCAGTAAGAATAGGAGTGGGAGGATGTCGTCAGCTTTGAGGTGACTGGTAATAGGGATTTCATCATGCTCTCACAAATGCTGCTAGAGGAAAAAAACAAACAAAAAAGAACAACCAACATTAAGACATTTTGTTGTGATTTATTTTATTAATCTGTCACAACTGATTTATAGAACAAAGCTCAAAATGCCACACCTGCATGTTTTCTTTTGTCCCATAGCTACAGTTTGTTTTTTTTCTCTTGAATTTCATAAGGACCTTTTTATATTTCCAGGTTTACCATCATCACAGGTGCATGCAGCTTAAACCACAGTGCTATGTTAGCATGTCATAATGCACTGTTAATTAGTATTAGTAGCTAGTACCTCTTGTCATACTATATTCTTTTTTTATTTGGTTTTGCCTACCAAAACGTTGTGTTGTGTGCTTCTCTTTCATTAAAAATGTAAAACAAATAACCAGATTTATAGTAGTAGTATATTTGTAGAATTACAATGGAGTATTAGGGCCACACAAGATTTTTTTTATTGTTTTAAATTGCGAGAATAAAGTCATAATAATACATTACAGTCGTATGAAAATAAAGACGTAATATTACAAGATTAAAACAATAATATTACAAGAATAAAGTCATAATATTACAAGATTAAAGTCATAATATTATGAGAATATTGTTGTAACATTACGAGATTAATGTTATAATACTGTCAGAATAAAGTCGTAACATTGAGAGATTTGAGTCATAATATTACGAGAAAAAAGTCACGACATTCTAAAATTGAAGCCATATTATACCCTTTACATGAAAAAGCATTTATCACTGCAATAAACTGAGGAATGTTGAGCAACATTAGCATCAAATTATCAGTAGCAGGACTTCGAAATGTGCAAACGACCATATGATAAACTCGATCAGCTGTATTGTAATTAATAGGTGTATTGACAGATTTAGTGGTCACGTAGCTAATTTTGGATGAAAGCATTTTCACACTAACAGTGACCCAAGTCATCACGGACTAGCTACTTTATGATAAACACAGAGATGCATAAGAAAAAAAACATGTATTAAATACTACATGGAAAGCTTATTAAAGGTGATATTCCATTGCTTTTTAATTTGGTACATTTTAATGTCAGGTTTAATCTGCTTTTTAAATAGTTAAGCATTTTATCAATATGCAGTAATTTTTCAGACCTTTCTTTCCAGTCATTTTGAGGCAGAAGTGAATGACGTCTGAAATTTAATTAAAATATATTAATTTAGAATCATTTGTTGACAAATTGGTAGGAACTAACTAAAATACTAAGTGCTTAAGCAGCTTTTTAAATTTCATTTTTCAGGCTAAAGATTGGAAAAAAAAATCATCAAATTAGAAATTATGAAAATTGTCATCAGAATAATTTGATCATTTTGAATAATAGCATTTTTCTAAATTGCTTTTACTTGGTTTTGTGTAATCCAGGGTTATACTTTAAATAGCTACAGTAAATATACAGCAAAGTCTGAAAAATTAGTCATTGCAACTACTATTAGTTCGATCACATTACAAGACTGCCCTATCCAGGTTGGTAATGAGGTGATACCTCAAGTGAAGGAGTTTTAGTATCTTGAGTTTTTGTTCACAAGTACCGGGAGAAAAACAAGGAGCACAAGACTGACTGCTTCCATAGTATTCCAAACACGGCATTTGTCCATTTTAGTGAAGAAGGAGCTGAGCTTCAACACATAGCTCCCTGTTTCCCAGTCAATCAATGTTTCTGTGCTCACTAATGGTCACAAACTCTGGGTAGAAACCAGAGTCACAAGAGAAGGACATCACACATACAGGATGTCAAAATTTGTTTTATCTTCAGGGTAGCTGGGCTGTCCCTGTGAGAAGTTTGATTATCCTTTAGAGACTTGAAGTAGACCCACAGCTCCTCCACATCGAGTGGAACCAGTTGAGATGGTTCCGGTATCTGGTAAGGGTGCCCTCTGGACTCTTTAAGAGGAAGCTTTTCTTGGGATGTTCAGAGGGGGATAGGGAAGACCCAGGGCACACTGGAGAGAATGTGTTTTGACTGGCCTGAGAATGCTTTACAATACTCCCAGAAGAGCTGGAATATGTATCCGTGGAAAGAAATGTCTGAGCTTCCCCCTGCTCAAGCTGGAATCCTAAACAAGTGACCGATAATGGATAGATGAACTTTGCGAGTGTGCAAGTAACTCAGAACAATCAAGGTAGCAAAGCTGTTCATCATTAACAAAGTTCATTGTTTAATTAGTCGACATGTCCTGATAAGATCCAATACAAAATGCTTTTTCACAAACTGGTCTTCTTTTACACCTTGATGCATCTCAGTAATCCAGGTAGATAAAATAAAAAAATTGTAGGTCCTCTAAACGGGTTCTTCTTTAATGAAATGTTTTATATATATATATATATTTTTTTTTTCTTATCTGACTGATTTGGACATATGTATGTTGTGTGCCCTGGTGACATTTATTTATTTAGTTATTGCTAAACGGTTTTGATTGCTATCATAGAGTAGTACAAATATTTGTACCTGAAGTGTTCTGGGTGATGTTGTCCAGATAAAACCAGACTGACACCTTTCATTATCTTAATTATTTCCACCTGTATCTCATCAGCTGCTGCATGGTCCTCCCCCTTCCTATTGTCTAATTATTTTATTGTGTCCTGCTGGTCTGGTTCAATCTGCTTAAACTTCTACTTCCAGTGGTATGCATTTTTGTCCCCACAAATCTCCCTTGTCTTTTCTATTCACTTTCTAACACAACGTCCGTTTACACAACAATGCTGTTTTAGAATTAATGATTTTTTTTTTTCTGAAGAAGCATTTTAGGAGCTGAGAAACAGCAATTCTATTTCATTTTTTGAAAACAACTTTCATAATAAAACAAATGTCTACACCACCTTTTTATGTTAACAGTCAAAATGCAATCTCTTGAAAATGATTTTGTCCATCCTCTTGGTGCCCCTGGTCTCCTACATGAAAAAAATGTTAGCAACACAGCATTTTTTTTTCTTTTACCAATAATTTCATCTTTTATACCCTTTCATTTTTTTTTTACATTTATTTTAGAAAGTAGGTTACTACTTTTTACATGAGCTAACATTTCCAACCATTTATTTTAGCACAAGACGTCTCAACCTTGACAGGAATGTCAAGGGTATGGTGATACTGGTAAACTTTCTTTCCTTTACATTTTTGCCACTTGTGTGATTTTCCTCTACTATTGTGTGTGATTTCAACTTACAGAAACCTCTTTAGAGTCTCAGCAAAGAGGAGTAGTGCTTAGAGCAAACTCTGTCAACCCACATCATAGATAAGAGTGATGTTTTAAGTTGAACTTGAAACATTGGAAAATGGAAGGCACAAAACCCCAACATTAGAAATGGCCGGGCAGGGCTTTGATTACAAGTAGTCGTTGCTTTTCATTTTCAGCAGAAAATTACAATGTTCCACACAGATGACGGTGCTAAGACAAAAAGAAAAAAAAATCTGCAAAGCAAGGTTAAATTAGAAAAGCTGAATACATTAAAATGGATTTTCTATAAGCCCAGTGTGATTGCCAGTTGTTCGATTTAGTATGAAAGACATTTGAATCAAAGGTTAAACAGTATCATGCATGCTTCAAACATAACTATAGAAATATATTTAATGCATAGGATGATTTTTTTCTCAAATTTCCCAGATTAAGTGTCAACACTGTTTTTAACTGAATAGAATAAAAAATTTTCTCTGTCCCTTACAAGTGCCTTATAAGATGTGGATGACTTAAAGAATACGTTTTGACAATCAATCAATAAATAGGTAAATAAATAAAAGGTTTAGTCAGTGAGTGAGAAGGATAAAAAGTGTGTTTTTGAGTGTGACATTGGTTTTTAAACATTAACAGAATAAACATCATTAAATTATTATGTTTGTTTAAACCAGCACATTCTTTCTGCCTTTGTTGCTGTATTTTGGTAAATAAAAATATATTTTACTCAGGTACCACTTTTTTCCCCCCTCAGGCAAAACATGGTTAATTTTTGATTTAAAAGGTTTTAGGGCCTGACTAAAATAATTATATTTTATTTACAAGTATAAAGCCATATTATGAAAAAAAGCTGTACGAGAAAAAAGTCAAAATAATGCCATAGCAAAGTCATAACATTACAAGAATAAATTGATTATGAGAATAATAATAATAATATTACCTAAATTAAATCATAATAATACAAGAATAAAGTCATATTATAAGGATAAAGTTGAAATATTACAAGAATAAGGTCATATTGTGAGAACTCCTACACAAAAAAAAGTCTTACCACTGTGTTAAAATGAGGAATGTTATATTTAAAAATAAATAAATACTTATCTTTTCAACATATCAGCAGAAATTATTATCAGTAGCAGGACTTAGAAACTGTTGCACAAACTACTGTGTCTATTTCGAAGAAAGATCCACAGACGTGAAAGAAACTGCTTCTTTTGTGGAAGCGGAGAACTTTGGTAGTGACTTTATTCTCATAATACTATGACTTTTATTATTACTTTTTTTCTTGTAATATTTTGACTTTAATATCAAAAAAATAAAAAATAAATCATTTAATGGTTGTTCACCATGACAGGTGTCAATAAATTCTTGTTTAGAGACTCATGTGAAGTCAGAATATCAGGTGTAAATTTTATGGCCAAACAGTTCATTAAATGAATTAAATTCATACCATCTGTGGGTGTTACCTTGTATGGATCTGCAGGTATTATTGTGACAACAAATTCTGTATTGCCAAAATGTGTGTGGACTGTTTTTGTGGAATACGGCACTGAAACTGTCATCCCCATGGGCAGCATATAATGGAAATGTGTGTGTGTGGTGGGGAGGGGCAGTTGCAAGTTCAACTGACACAATATTATACTGGTTAGCAATTGAAACAGGGTTTAACAAATTTGACCTCTCTAATGTGGAACAAATGCCACATTTGCACAGGCTGGAGCACTTTAAAAACAAGGGATTTTATCCAGTCTGTTTTAGATGCACATTATTTAGCCCATTTAACCGGAGCTCTTTGCCTTTGCCAAATTTTGATTAAAGGTGGCAGCACTTAACAATTCCAAAAATATATCTTTACAACCTAAGTATCCTGATTTGTTGAATCAAAACACATTAAATTACAGTCTGAATGGAGCTTACCCTTACCTCCTGTGAATTTGTGTTGTGTCTAGCAAGTAACGTTAGCAGCCAATTTTAAGGTGACGTTGCCCTAGGCAGGTTGCTTTGTTGTGTAAAGACCCTGGTAACTGATTAGCACAACACTACTACAATGTATAAACAAATGCTAAAGAATGTTGCTAAAACTAATTTGAAATAGGATAAACCAAATCAAAAGAACTACTACACTGAAAAGAAATGTACTGTTTGAAATGTTGAATTTTCTTAGTTTTACACTGCAGTTCTCAGTTTTAACCTGCAGTAAATTAGCTCATATTGCACGTGTCTATTTATATGGATTGTCAGTAAATTACATTGATTTTCCACTATGATGTATACAGGCATATAGAGAAAAAAATAAAGTTTAATAAAAATGTTTTAACTGCTGCAGATCGTTCATTGAACAACACCAGTTTGAAGACATAAAACCTATCTTTGACCTTAATGACAAACTATGGGCTAGTCCAAGTAATGTCAGGATTAAATTAGATTGCTGCTGTCTGAAAATGGGGTGGCTGCGACAGAAATTTGGAGAGTTGTCCTGCAACCTGTGGTTTGCCATGCCCCCCGCTCCATCCCTTTCAGTTGTTGTCTTTGGGCAAGACACTTCACATACCTTGCCTCCTGGTGGTGGTCAGAGGGTCCAGTGGCACTGGTGTATGGCAGGCCTCACCTCTGTTAATCTATCCCCAGAGTAGCTGAGGCTACAATGTAGCTTGCCACCATCAGAGTGTGAATGTGTCTATGAATGGCTGAATGACTGAAGTGTGAAGCATTTTGGAGTCCTTGGACTTGATCAAGTGCCACATAAGTTCAGACCATTTACCAATTAAAATAATATTGCATGGTTAGTGTGCCTTAAATATTATGATATTCCCACTAGAAGTAATATAAGCTGAACCACAGAATTATATGCAAATAACCACATAATACATAAATAGCTGTGTAAATGTTCATGAATCGTGTTCACATGAACTCCTATGACATTTTTGAGGCTGGATTTTTATTTTTAATGAAAATGACAATGTACCACTGGTCATCACACTGAAAGAGTTTCCAAGGTGCTTGGATGGCACTCCAGGCTGAAACAACAGCTCATATTTAACACCCCCACTCCATCCCAGCCCTGTTCTCGCTGAGAGACAAGGATATGGTGATGAGGAGCATAAATCGTGTGGCTCTGGGAAAACTTTCCTCCAGCCTACAAGTGTGAGCGGTGAGTGTTTGCGTGCGTCCAGCTGCTCTCTTGGCCACCGTGGCCATTACTGAGCAACGCCAAGCAGCAGAGCATGACACACACCAGCTGGATCTGCACGCACCTTCATCGAGACTGGGAGTCTGTCCAAATGAGACGGGAATACAGAGAGGAAATGAAACAGAGGCGAGGGAAGATGGGGCATGGAGACACCGATAACACAAGTAAGCAGTCAGGAAAGATTTATCTGCAAGGTAAAATAAAACCGAACTAATTACAAATGACACAGTTAGTCACCAACACCAGCAAACCATATAACACACACAAAGCTGGCACACATTTCAAACTCCTAATTAATAGCCTTGCACTTGTTTTGTTTTTCATTTTTATTTTTTTAGTGTATTGCTCGTTGCCTTTCATGCCAGAAATTCAACTAAGATCATCCTCTGTTGATAAGAAATATAACTATTTTTGCCAAACCGTTGAAAATAACATTACAGTGAACCCCTGCAAAGTTGCGTTTCACAGTTTGTAGTCGAACTTTTCATGGAACCTAACTACTTGTATTTTGTTGTGATCCCTGTGATGCTGTGGAAACCAGAACATCCTTTTGATTTTCAAGCTAAATTATTAATGTAATTTATTGATTTTGTAATATACATATTAATGCAAATACAGTTGTGTATCTGCTAATTGTTTAGCTCTTGTGTGTTTTAATTGGTTCTCACCACATTACGGTGTCACCACATCCAATATTCATGTTTTTCACAATCCATGGGTACTCTAAAAATGTAACCCCTGTGAAAATTGGGGCTTTATTGTGTGATTTTACTTACAGGATTAAGGTCAATTTGCTGTGATGGCTATCTTGAACAAACTGGTTTTAAGTATCCATACGTGGCAAAAGTGTATGTATAAGCTTTGAGAATGAACGTTTTTGTTATTGTCCATTGTCATGGTGACCACCAGGAGAGACATAAAGCTCAGACCTGACCCAAGTGAATGTGTGTTTGCGCATGTATATTGTACCTTTAAGGCGTATTGAGGGTGCATTCTATATCTGCAAAAGCATTTTTCTCTTTGTCTCTTTTCTTTGTTTGATTCTTTTTTTTCTTTTTTTAGCTTGTCTCTCTTGTACTCACAGGCACCTTTGCCAGTAATGGAGAAAAGCATTACTTATGGATAGAGCAGGCATTTATATTGAAGGGTGTGGGTGGCAAGAAAGATTTTTCACATGGCAGAAGATAAATGTATTTTGTCTACTTGCCTCATTCCCTTTCACACACCCAAAGCCCAATTCCTCCATCTTATTCCCTTCTATCCTACTTTTGTATGCTTTGGTCCAGCTGCATTATTCCCGTTTCATCTTCTCCCTACCGCCATCTGGCCGGCTGACAGAAAACAATAGAGCATTCTGTCACGGTTGTTTTTGGAACACACCGTACATCACTTGTCAGCTGAAGGATGACAATGGCTGGCATGATGCAGAGGGTACCACTGGCAATAAGAGACCTCCAGTGTCAACCTACTTCCCATCTTTGCTGAAATCCCAACACAGGCGAACTGGAGTCCGCTTTTATATTGGCAGTAAGTCAATGAGAGTATCAGTTTTGTGTTCAAAATACTTTCCTGTCTGCATCCGGCTGCCAGTGCTAATCCACTTGAGCTTCAACAATAAAAAAAAGCTTATCAAAAAACACTTAAACGTCCATAAAAAATTATTTGAAAAAAATTTTAACACTGGAATATTTTGAGGAAAAGTAATGCACAAGTGATAAATTACTTTTTTTTTTTTCAGTCTAATTATCATGGTGGTAAAACTGGTGCTCGACTCCTTAACTGCAGATTCAAATTTAGTAGTTGTGCACTTTGATCTAGATTAATTCATAGGTATAACCACAGTCCTAGAAATAGGTTTTCATTTCAGAGTTTTCTGTCCTTGATATTCGGCTTTTTATTATTGGAAAAGAATGAATGTAACTCAGAATATTGCCAGACTTACTCCAAGCCAGCTTCATTTTTTTTGCCCTTTTTACTTTACACAAGATGTAACGCAGCATTAAAATAATGTATTTGTGGTAACCTTGAAAATGTAATTTTTTTGTACTTTTTGAGCTTTTAGACTACTGTAGCTTTGCTCTCATCAAATCATGCAAATGAAAACAAAGGACAACTAAAAAGCTTAGGTACAGATGTTTATGAATAAGTAAATAAGACAGCAAATAGATTACACAAACTTATGATGTAAATATAATTAATTAGGAGAAATTTTTTTTCAGAAATTAAGGATAAAAATATATATTTATTAATGGTGATAATCAGTACTAAGTGGGTACAGCTTTGTTTCTAACAAGCTCTTCAAAACCTGTTTGTGGAGGTGTACGCTGGCACAAGTAAAATAATTTTTTTAAGGACCTTAACTACAAGAAATGGTTTGCAATTATTCTCAATGTCACAAAAACAACATGAGTAACTTCTGGGCAACACAAAACCTCTCTCGTTGGTCAGTATCAAGTTTTATGAGTCCTCCAACAAATTAACTTCATGGCAACCTGCAAAGAGCTAATTTCACATTTTTGTTTTTGATGTTATTTTAATGATCCTTTAAAAAAAGGGTTTCGGAAAAAAAAATGTTTTACTGATTGAGGAAACCAATATTTGAACAGAAAAATATGACTGCAGAAAACATCTTTCTAAGAAAAGCAGTATGTTCCTTTTTGGAAATGTATCAGTGAAACAAGGTAGTGTTTGTGTGACGGTTTAAACCTACATAAAACAAATTATGCAACAAGAGTTCCATAGGAGGGGTGTGCAATGAGTCACAGGATACAAAAGTTAAAATAAAAAAAAAAATGTGTGACTAATGTTTTGAAAAGTACTGACCCCACACCCCCCTCCCCTTTCTGACACCCAGTAATAAGCCACTAACATGGCCACGGCCAAGGTGACAGTATTCCAGTTGTCTGCTAAATATTATTGTTTTCACAGCAGGAATATATTTTTTAGCACAACTGTCAAAAATAAAAACGTTACAAGGTTTTCTCTTTTTTTTTTTTGTCAATGGAAATTAATGAAGCGGGAATTGTGATCAAGTCAGAGCTACACCTGAACTACCAGAACATGTTCAGAACATGTGCTAAACATTTGGATGTTATTCAAAAAAAAAAAAAAAAAAAAAAAAAGAGCAAAACAAAACAAAAAAAAAACATAAAAACTTGTTTATATTTTTTATAGTATCCATCTTAAGTGGATTGGGTGAGCGTTTACATGAACTTGGTCACCTCCAAAGGCATTTTAATTATGCTGCATAGTCTCGTCATGAATGGTAAATGGTCTGAATTTATATAGCACTTTATCAAGACCACTTGGACCCTAAAGCACTTTACACTTCAGTCATTCACTCATTCATACACACATTCATACACTGAATGAAGAAGCGTCAGCATTAGGAATCATGCACAAAACTATGAAGTTACCTTCAATAAAATGAACACCCGTGAAAACATTTTACCATTTTGGTCGATGAGTGCAATGTTTGTTGTGAAACCCCCTCTGTTTCCTCGTATCCTATGTGTCTGTTCACAAAGGCTTGTGCTCCAACCAACATATATTACATCTCGCTTTTGCCCCCTTATTTTTGGTTTTAATTATTTTTAAACTCTCTTTCTACCTATTTACCTACTTCAGCAGGTAATGAATTTTCCAGCGGAGACTGATGCGTGTGCCATCTGTGTCAGTCAGGAGTGGCCTACTTAGGGCAGCTAATTCATCATGGCCTGAGAGCTTACATACGGTACATATAATTACCCCCCACACCCCCCACCCCAATGCAAACAAGACCTCCTAAGTCCTCGTGATTTATGGCCGTGTCAAGGGAGAGGAGACACTGAAACATCGAAGATATATTCAGGAGGAGGATGTAATAGGGGGAAAGAAGGGAGATGGTGGAGGGGGTGCAGAGGTGAGTCAGACGCAATGGGTCGAAATGAAGTGGAGGGCAGGTGAAGCATGGCATGCAATTTGGCAGAAACGTGGAAACATCATTGCGTTGGCTCCACAGATTTTCAGGGTAGACAATGTGAAAGTCTCCATGTCAAATTCAAAGATTTTCTTGTAGTGCTTGTTTATTTTTAAATCTCTGCAAAATTATTTAAAAACAAGCGTTCGTGAGCTTTTAAATTCCTGCTCATATGACAGTCACATTCATGTTGTCTTTGGAAGACAACAGTGTATAGATGGAGTCACAGTCATTATTTTTCGAGTGCCTCACCCCCTATAGCTCTTGTTTTAAAATTCATCTTTGACTTAGTTTACCAGCAGCGGCTGGATTGCAGAGCCGAAGACCCATGAAAGCTGCAGTAAAAAATTCCAAAAAAGAGGGGGATTGAGAGATAAGACTACCAATAAAAAGATTTATGACAAACCCAAATCGAAAAATCGCATGAAGGCAATAGTTTATCAGACTATTATCAACTATATCAGACCGACTAAGATGTTGCACAGATCTAGAGTGTTCTGCAATACACTGTCTTTTATCCCGCAATCATTCTCCGTCCAGATCCAGCTGCCATAACTAGAGTATCCTGACTCTACCCAGCCTTTCCTTTTTCTCATTTACCTCTGCCTTATACTATTTACTCACCTCTCACCTTTTCTGATCGTCATCTTCTACATATCTTTGACTTTGTGTCTCTTGTTCTAGCCTCTCTTTTCTCTCCCCCACTTTTGTCTCAATGCTTTAGTGTTCTCACTACCTCCCTCCCATCTCTGCCTGGAGTATATTCTGTCTTCTTTGCTTACGCTGTCTGTTTTCATCCCAACAGCCTGCCTGTATATCTGCCCGCTCTCCGTAACCCATGAGGGCTCTTAATCAATGGCATTTCACCCCCACCTCCCTCGTCTCTCTCCCTTTCACCACAAACCCCTTCTCCCTGTCTGCACCAACTTCCCCAGAGCTCCCACCCTTCACCACCCAGCCTCCGCAACCACCCCCACCTCTGAGGAAAGCAAGACACCTAAGGGTGAGCAGGTTAATGTTCTGGCAGTTTGAGATACGCTTCTGACATTTCAATCCGGCATGTGTTTTTATCGCAGCTGATTTAAGAAGTACGGGGGTGGTGGAAGGGGGTAATGGGGGTGGTGGATTGGGAGAAACAAGAGTGTGGGGGAGGGTGGGGGGAGCCCAAGAGATGATACAGCAACACAGAGTCTGTAGACTGCATATGAGGTGCAACAGGGGCTGTGTGGTACCACTGTTGCAGATGTTTTCGACAAACGGAAACGCATGTACATGTCGCCCCCAAGTGGCATGAAACGGAAGTCTTGGAGTGTGGACAAACTGCAGCAATACATGAGGCAAACTGGCAGAGTGTACTTTACAAACTCAAGGGGTAAAAAAAAAAGTAAAACTGCAAACATTGTTATAAAGTAAAACGTATTACTATGCGCTGTTCATGCACTAAAGTAAGCTGGATACAATTTCTTGCTCTCAGTTATGACCTTTAAAAGAAAAGATCTGCAAAGAGTTGGTGAGAAACTAGGAAGAACTGATTATACAAGAAATGAAACCAAGTGCAGATATAAAAAAAGAAGGGTAATGCAGGACTATGAATTCAAATCAGTGAATGACACATAGCTGATCATGCACAGTATCTCAATGTAAAGAATATGTGTGTAGCAGCGACAAACTAAGTGGAAGAGAGGTGGTGGTGTGGTAATACCGGTGGGATTTCCACACTGCATTGTCAGCCTGCACTTTCTGTAGATTTTTCATTTGATATGAATTCAATAACCAGCAGCCAATCTCCATACCCCCGAGTGTAATTACCGGGAGAACAGCAGGGTTATTGTGAGCTCCGCCACCCCCTAAACGCTCCCCTGCTCGCTTCCAGGTCAGCTCTGATCTTGTCTGAGAATGTCAATTATTGCCTTTAAAGAGTCAGCGGAACAAGGGAGGGAGACATGTGGGCATCGGGGGTGGGGGTTGAGAACGATGAAACATGGCAAGTTAACAAGGAAATATTTGCCCGGCACTGCAGTTTAAGAACAGGAGAAGGAAGAGTATAGAACGGATAAGGCTACAGTCTGAGTACTAATAAGAGGTGTTTTGTGCTTGTTTGTTTTATTTATACAGATCCCCGTTACTGCTCTTTCTGGGGCCAACAATTGTTGGATATTAGACCTGTAGCGGACCACCTGTGCTACCCCAGTAAATGAAAACTGTGTAAACTTAATGACGGGCTTCTGCCTGATGTCAGCATTAATTACGCATTCTTAATGCATTTAGTTTTTAGATTCCAAAATGTTGTTTCTGAATGATATTTTGGAGAAAGAAACTTGACTGGATTGATGCACCAAAGGCTGGACAATTGCAATCAATTGCTTGACGTGATATAGCAGGTTAAAAGACAAACAAACAAAAATGTTGACCAAAGTGATGTAGAAAAGTTAAAGTGTAAAAACATGGAAGATGAAAGTATAATAAAACCCATAAAAACAGATTAATTAAATAAACTTGCACAATAAAACTAGTAAAAGAATAAAAAAATGTGAAAATTTTGAAAAATCGAAATGGAGGAACTTTACATCTCAATAACTACTTAGCACAACAAGTAAGTATAGTGGGCACCTGATTTGCAGCACCTGGGGGGACCCAAAGCTCAAAACAAGTGTAAATACCAACAGCAAAATAAACTGTTTGGCAGAGAAGATTTTACACATTTTTTTCATGTGCACAACCCACATACTCAGCTCTACTGCTCATCCCACAAATACACGTTTTTTACAAATGTCACACCATTTAAAAGAGCTATTAATATGCTTTCCAGTGGTACAGTTTATTGCCAAGAAGCATTATTACAACAAAGAAATCATTTACCAAATGTCATTACTTTAATTTTTATCTTTATGTAACTTAAATACTAGGTTTTCAGCATAGATTTGAACTCAAAGTTGGTCTTTAAATAAATCCAAGCTCAAAAATGTTATTTTTTTTATGTAAATGTTTTTGCATTGCTATTTGGTTTGCATTACATGGGTCTTTACTTTCAGTAGAATATTGGCACGTGTGCTAAAAACAGCCACATTCATTACTGTCTAAAGATTAATAGAACAGAACAACACTTGATTGAAACTGTTTTAAAATGACAGCAACCCAGTCAAACTTATGTCCCTGAAAGAGCTATTTATTTATTATTAACTTTTGTTCCCCTGTAAACTATTTGAAAACAAAGGATTGAACAAAATTTAGTTTATTACTTTTTTTTGTTCACACTCATAGATTTGTGCTGTCAGTGTTGACAACTGAAGCAGATGCTTAGAATCTTGTGTGTGTCTGTTTGTGTGTGTGTGTGTGTATGTGTGTGTGTGTGTGGTTTTACATTTTTAAAACAAGTTGCATAAAGCTTTATGACTGAAAGCACGTCTCCTTTGCTAAAAAAACTATAAATACAGAACAATCAAAAATAGAAATGTATATGTGGGTAATGCAACTGCCTGTATTCTCCCAACATGTAATCATTGTCTTACTTGTGCTTTATTAAAGCACAAGTAAGACATTCATTGTTTCCATTGAAACAATGAAGTTTACTACATTTACCCTTTCCCTGCACAAAACATCAGCTGTGATATTCAATAATGCCATTATTTTATTTTATTTTTTACTTTACGGCTGCATGTTCTGGAATATCTTATGAAGTAATGCACTGCAGTGAGCACAGGCATGTTCTAATTATTGTTTTATCTTGCATGTAGCCAGCTGCCAGTAAGATTGTTTTTCATAATGAAAGTGCATGAATAGAAATTGCATCTAATTAATGTGATTGCTTTTAACTTGACCATCACGGCTGCTGCCTGTAAAATAAACAAAGGCAGACCCCTGCGATTCGAGCCTGGTGTTATTCATGTCTGTTTTAATCTGTCTAAGCATCAATCGCTGAATCCATCTCTCAGTTCGGCCATATAAACTCACTTATCTACTTTTGTTCCTTTCCCTTCATCCCCTTTGTCCCCCTCTACTCATTTCCCCCGCCTTTGGTGGGTTTCAGTGGGAGTGGTCCGCCCTTGATCTGCTTTCAGAACAAACAGCCTGGTAAACATCATGAAACATTTAAAGGAGGCAGAGCAGCCTTCTCTTTAATTCACACTGGCATCCCGGAGATGCACAGTAGCAGCTGCTCCCAAAGCTCCCCCATTACAGAGGGGTTTAACTTTAAAGTGTGTATGCATGTGCTTCGTATGCCCTCGCTCTTAGAGGAGAACTTAGATCTGTGCAGAAAAAAAAGAGAAAGACTAGAGAAAAAAAGTACTTTTTAATTCTGCAAGTATAAAGAAGTGAGCAGAACTCTTTGCTGTTTAAAAAAACACTGTGCTGTAGAACTTGGCATATTTAGATAGATCAAAATGTTTGGCCAATATGTTGTTGGGAGGGAATGATTTCAAATCAGTAGAGCTAACACAGCTGGGGGTCTGAGTCAATGTCTTGTACAAAATAAAACACTCATCACTGGATCCTTTTAACTCTGCTGTGAGTGCTTAACACATAGTTTGTGTAAATAGTTCAGTTTCTGGAGCATAATGATTTTCTAAATAGACTTCACAAAGTGATAAAATACACAAAATGTACAATAAACAAAAATATTGGTACATCATTTCTTTATTGCTTGCTAAGATGAAAAACTGTCAGTCATGAAATCTGCTTTTGACTGTAGATGAGTTTGCTTGTTTGTTGATCTGTCTGTTAACAAAATTTTACCTAAACCAGTGGAGATATTTTGATAAAACTCTCAAAGTAATGCACATCTACAACTGATTATCTTTTGGCATCACCCAGATTCAAGATTGTTTCCACAGCTAATGTAATGTGATAAAAAACAAAAACCTATATCAGTTGTAGTTACAGATCTCAAGCTAAACTTTGGAGTGGTAGTAGCTAAGAGTCACCCCAGACATTCACTAATAGTTTGCACAATTTTGTGTGATGTTGTACACTTCAAGGTTTGACTGAAATTTAAATAACTGCTATTTTTAGCATAAAAAATATTTTTTGTTTAAATTTTTGACTTGAATTATTAGTTTATTTATGACATTTCAGGTTTTCAGTTAAAATTACTGAGCAACCAATACAACATAAAAACTCAACAAATAGACACATTAGATGTTTGCATTTGTTTTATTTGTAATGAACATAAAATAGTTTAACTGATTTGTTTTTCAATGACATTTGCACTCTAAAAATGAAGTGTTGGATTTACTCAACCGAGCTTAGTAGACATAAAGCAATTTACACATTTCCTTTTAATCAACTCAGTATAGTGGAACCAGTTGACATACCTTGGTTAAATACATTTAACACTTCATTTTTAGATTGTGGTTGAGAATGGCATTTTTATTTACATGCAAAATACTCTAATCCAAAATTAGTAAACACAATGAAGTATAAATGTTTACAATTTCATTAGAAAAAAAGAATATACAAATGCAAAATTCCTGAATGATCAAATTCAACATGTATCATTTAAATTAAGCCATATCACAACTAGATGGATAATTGACAGATGTGTTACCGACCAAGAGCAATCAGAAAAGTTGAATTACCTTCGACTTTGGACCAAGTGAAGTTTTAGGAACAAAGGTCAAAAAGATACTGCTACTGAGTGACGGGAACATTAAGTCAAGACTGATGCTGCAAAAAACTTTCATAGATAAGACCAAGTCTTTAAAAAGTGATGTTCTATAAACACAGAGACAACTGTGTATCAGTTTCATCAGCTGAAACAAAAATCAACCAAAATGAAGCCTACAAAAGAAACTATGCTCTATTCACTGCAAAGCATGGTGGAGGGTTTGTCATGTTGTGGGACACGTTTGCTGTTTCTGCTATTAAAGTTTTTGACCAAATTAAATATTCAAAATATAAAATTTAAATGGCTGAAACTGTGGAATGGCACAAGAAACCTCACAATGGCTACAGGAAGCATTTGGACTTTCCAAATGTTGATAAAGTTGCAAATAGAGGGAAGTTGCCTCAGGGGAAACTAAAGTTGTTTCCATTGCCCAAGTCTGCACATATTGATTTACTCCTATAGTGTAACTTTTTAAGAAAACACATTTATTTCTGTTGTACTGTACACTTCAAACAATGATGTAGTCAGTCAGCATCAATAAGTTGATCACCTGGAAATACACATTTCCTGAAAGCCAGGCTTTCGGCCAGAAGACAGTTTCTCAGCTTCGCTTCTGTCCTCCTACTGTGAAAGGGAAAAAATCCATTAAAATCAATGAATAATGAATTAAGGCATGCACCCTCTCACTCTATTTAATAAAATGTAGCAAGCGGAACAGCTTATTCAGTAATGTCACGCATAATTAGCCGTGCATCCAAGACCACCTTCATGCAGTAATCTTTCGAGGCTTGCCCTGCGTTCTTTCTTCGTCTCCCTCCTTCCTCTTTGTTTCCTTTCATGCTCCACTTTTTTCGCCATCTCTATGGTCACAGATCGTCCTCCCCCACCCGGAGCCTGTTTGTTGTTTTACATCTCCAGACTGCATTCGCAAATGTGTATGTTCTCAGCTGGAAATACAAACAGTTCTGTATGGGTCAACTCTTGCAAAGATAATAAGCCTCCAGCGTGAAGCACTTTTCTGTGCAGAACATCATAGTATTTGCACAAACATTTTTGAACAGCACATGTGGACTGTATGCACATCAAATCCACTGCAAATAATAATCAGTGGTGGACAAAGTACTCAGTTTCCTTACTTGAGTCAAAGTACTGATCCTACTGTTCAAATATTACTCCAATAAAGTTAAAAATAGCGCTGTCAAATTATTACTTAAGTTAAAGTACTGGAGTATGTCCTTTCAAAAATGCTTAAAAAATACGAAAGTACATACAATTTAGAAGTTTTTTTCATAATGCCTTTTACTTTAGTGTTGTCGAGAATTGGTGGGAAAAGTATATTGAACAGCAACTCCAAATATAAAAAAATATTAATACATTACTTAAGTAGTGCTTTTCTAGACACTCAAAGATGGTTTACAAGTTCATGCATCATTCCTTCACTCCTCAGTCACATTCAGTGGTAAAAGTATGGCTGCCAGACTCTACGGTCCATCCAGACCACCAAAATCACACCAACAGATTTATACATGGGGAAGTTGGGTTAAGTGTCCTGTCCAAGGATACATTAAAAGTATGCACTCAAGATTTGAACTGGTAATGCTCTAGTTCCAGGGTGATTGCCTACCCTGTGCTCTACTGAAATTTATATCTTCCTAATTATACCCCTTTTACAAGAACTGTCAACTCATTTAGTCTCGACATAGTCGCCACTTCAAGGACAAGGCTTGGACAAGTTTTTGATAAAGCTAAGTATTACGTAACTAATTAAGGAACTCTGAATCTAATCTTTGGGGGAAGCTTTTCACACTGAGCTTTGTAGTTATCTGTAATATTTGCACTAGTTTGCTGATTTAAAAATAGTTTTTGTTACAGTAAACTACCCTTTTGTAGAAAATAATTTAAAGTTTATTTAGTTGAAATACATTATTAGAACAAAGGGACTAAAAGTCTAAAACATGGAAACTTGGATCTTAAATGAGATGAGTCCATGTTAAAATCATGAGGACTGATCAGGATGCAAACAAAGACCTGCAATAGTTCTGAAACATGTCTAGTATATCTATACCTAGTGTACTTGTAAGGCAACATGAGTAGAACAAATATTATCCATATTATTCTCCTTGCAGTTGGTTTAAACGTAGTGTGTAATTGTACAGTGTGTTTTAGACACAAAGTATACAAACAATGCCAAAATAAAAAAAAAAATTATAACTAGCAACTTTAGAGAAGTGTAGTGGAGTAAAAGTGAAAAGTAAACAAAAAAAATGCTATTCAGGTAAAGTACAAATTTTCAAAAACTCCACTTAAGTACAGTCCTCGAGTAAACTTATTTTGTTACTGCCCACCTCTGCTAATAATACATATCAAAGAAAAGTAATACCCATTGTGTATCGCTGAAGCATTGCTGCAGTGCTGTGTGGGCTTCAATGTAAGACACCAAGGAAGCTACTTACACGGCGATCAATGCTACTAGGCCCTGTTAGGAGGGAATCGATCAGCTTAGGAGTTGATGTGGAACAGTCTCTTTCTCTATATATCTCTCTTTCGCTGTCTGTCTTATTCTATTTGCTCACTCTGCTCTTTGCCTCACATTTTCATTGATCTCAAACGATGACAGGGAGCACATCTTCTCCATAGGAGCAAGTAGGTCAGCTCTAAAACCTCTTAATGACCAAGACAAAGTGACAGAAAAAGCACGGTGAGAAAATTTTCAGGTCTTTACGGCGTGTGTTCCAACCTGAAAGAATCTTAGCGAGCAGGTTACGCTAATACACTCTGTCTTGTTGCTGTAATGAGTGCTTGCTCGCTGCTGTCTTTAAGACGTCAAGCTGAAAATATCACAGGCGGCAAAGGGCTGGGCTGAGGCTGAATTCCCCACAGCGGGGTCTGGCTAATCTAAACTAATTGCAAAGACCACTGATGCATATGAAAGAGGTAGACAGAGTGCAGGAGAGCAAAGGCACAGCTGCCAAATGGAAAGAAGCATCTTATGATGTCCCTTCTTGTCTACACTTGATCAAAGACAGAGAATGTTAATTCACATTTTTCAACACCATGAATTTTTATGTTGATACATTTGAAATATAGTACTGATTATATTCCACCTAATATCTCAGACAGCGTTCATTCAATCAAAGGAATGTAAATTTAGTATACGTGTACCACGGTTAAGTAGTCAACCATCTGTCATCTGGGCTAACTGCCCGTTTTCTTTTTTAGCAAACATTCAAACGTTACATTTGCATGATGCTAACTTTTTGCCATTGCAAAAAATAAAAATAAATAAATAAGTAAATAAAAAACATCTGGCAGAAATGGCTTACATACTTGTAAATCATTACAACCATATGCATAAGTGCTCACACTTCTCAACTGGTTTTAAGTTGTTTTATATATTTTTTTAAACTCCACTTTTTCCAAAAAAAATATGTGTTTCATTTGGTTTCTCCCTTTTTGGGTTGCAAGAAAACGTGTCTGAATCTTTTGCAGTCCATCAGTGTTTGAAGTCTTTACACTTTTACTCCAGTTCACTTCAGTGGTTGTTTGTTTGTGTTGTTTTCAGGTCATTTTCACATCTGTGGAATGATCCAATCACAAAGTATAAAATGTAAGACTGTATCTAAAATTCAGTAAGTGAACCTGAAAATAACATACAATCTGATGTCCAAGCACTGCCTAATTGACTTTTACATTTATTTTAGAATTTTAGATAGTCTTCATGTACTTAATTTTCACACACTTTATAATCATCTACCAGCTCCAGTTTCCAATGACACTTTTAGTAAGCACCATATGATCAGTGTCACTGGAAGCCCTGCACTTTTACAGAATTTCTCACATGTATCAGTGCTGTAGTCTATTTTTTGGAAGTTGATATACTGTTACCTTCCCTTCCGACTCTTGAGTCACAATCATGACTAAGTCAGTACATTTGCATTCACACAGTGCACTGTATTTATTGTCAAATGCAGTGGATCATTTTTTTAGTTAATGAGCCCCAAAAAACATTTTTTGTATTAAAATTGTGAAAAACGTAAAACGTTGTCCTTAAGGCAACTAAGAAGTTTAGATTGAGATGAAAAAAAAAATTATAACTGGAACAAAATGGCTAGATATGAACAAAAGTGGTGCATTATGTATTTTCCAGACATATATATTAATTCTAAACCACAGTCAAGTAACTATGTTACCTTCAGTTGTTATGAAAATGTATATAACAAAACTACATTTGACTTTGCATCTAAACACCTGAATCTGGCCTCTAAGAACAGCCTACCATTTCCAACACTCCCACTTCAGCACATCTTTACAACAATGCTTCGGGGGAGGGGTGCTCTGTGGGGCGGGGGCTAAGCTGGAGAATGAGCTCCAGGGAGGAGCTTTGTGTAAACAGGCCGTGCTTTGTAGCAACAAATGTTTTGACAGCTCAACATGGCTACAACAGGAGATTCAAAGATTTCTCAAACATGAATGAGTCACAGCAACACTCTAGGGATGTTTTTTTGAGAAATGAATGACATAACATGATATAAAGCTCAAAAAGTTGATTTTGCATACTACCCACCCATGTATTAGCAATATGTTTTTTGTTTGTCCTTATTTTCAGGTATAAGATTATAATAATGTCCTCTATGCAATGATGCCTGCCCTAAAACTGTTCTGAGTTTATAAGATGTTTCCACAGCTCCATGTTCCTAAGTCTTTTAAAATTACCCTGTAGAAAATCTTTTGTATTTGCTCTAGTTAAGTCCAGGGCTTAATTTGTGCCGGATCCTGCGGGAACAGGATCCGGCACCTCTTGACTTTGACCCCACTGTGTTCCGGGA
>JARVJO010000155.1:8010566-8032191 GCA_031762555.1 Cynodonichthys magdalenae
CCTGTGTCCATCTCGTCATCTCTGCGCTGTCATTAACACTTTGCGTTCCTGTACCTTATGATTTACAAATTAAGCACGGGTTAAGTCTGCTCTTTTTAATGCATTTAGATAATATTTGTCCTACTTCCTAGAGAGAATTACAGTATGTGCATCTTTTTGACAACAAAATACTGTTAAAAAGAAAACCACTTTTAAATTTTTTTAATAGATGGAGTTCACCAAATGGATGGCTTTTTGATGGATATGTTTTGTGTTTGCAGCCCCATTTAAGTTGAACGGGGAGACTGTTTGCATGTAACGAGTTTACAGCAGGCACTCACACATGCAAATACTGCACTTAAAAGTGCTTCACTCATTTAAATGATGAAGCATTAATGAAGGCTCAGTCTGCATGTTTATGAAACTGTATTCCAGTCAAATGTCTAATTATACTTGTACCCCCTGAAAAAGCGGGTTCTTTATACTAAAGAGCTGCACCTTTCAGTTTTGTTTTGAATGCCCTCAATATAAAGCTGAATGCTTGAACTTGAAGACTATTACATGTGTGTGCACATAGCTGTTAAAATCTGTTTTAGAAACTGAGTTAGATTTAACAGAATAGCAATAAAAATAATAACAAAACCTTTGGATAAAGTTTAAGCACTTTCTGTTGCTTTTTTTAAACACACACATATGGATGTAATTTCTTTCAGATGTTGGTGCCATGGCAAAAGTTGTCAGTGTTGTGCAGCTTTTATGTTTAAAAGGATGCTGCTAAAAAACAAACAAAAAAAAAAAAAAAAAAGGAAAGAAAATTGCAGCAAGGCCAGATGCCTGACTACTGAGCCATGGTATTTACCAAAATTACAAACTGGTGCTCATTCAACTAAATAAATGTTGTCAAAGTTATTAAGGAAAAAAACATAATTGGAAATGTTCTCAATTAAAATTCGTATAGTGCTATGGGTTGAAAAAGTATATAAATATTATGGAACCAGTCTTTCAGTTTGGGGGTCACAACACAGAGTGCTTCAATGACTACTGGCATCATTGAGGCATCAAATCTCTACAACTTCTCTATTTCCTCTTTCAGCCCTTGATATTTTTCAAGCATCCCATGCTCCTTCTTAATGTTGCAGTCACTTGGGATTGCTACATCTATCACTTCAGTAGCTTATCGACACCCACAATGTCCACTTGGTTAGCCATCACGTTCGTCAGTCTGGATCTGCACTCACAGTATCTTAGCCCTTTCATTCTCCACCACCCTTGATGTAATCTCCCACTTTGATTGTGGGACCTCCAGTCCGTACTTGGCAAATAGTAGGGCATGCCCCCCTGGAGTGGTGTCACTGAGTTCCTGATGTACTGTATATTTATATTTTGGTTTTCAGTAGGTCGCAACATTTTTTTAATGAATATATTTCATTGTGTGAATGTTCACAAGTCAAAATGTGACTACATTTATAAAACCTTAAAGTGCACACTAAAGGGAGGTGTTGCCTTTATATAACATTGATAGATTCAAAAGTGATATTTTAAGAAGGCAGTCCTTTGGAGGTGACGTTGCTTCTCATGAGGGCTTAATGCTAGTGTATATTTTGGATGAGTACTTTTTTTGTTTTATTTTATTTTTGTAATACTTGCGATACTCAAAAATGACAAGAGCCCCAGCCTTTGCTTTCTGAATTGCCAATTCCCAACTTTCCAATTCAAACTTTTTTTTCCCTTCATAAAACAGAATCCATCATCGAGGTGCAGAACCAAAAGCCATCTGATGCTTTGAAATGGTAGACCTAGCTGTACGAGTTTAGCGAGCTCCAAACCTTTTCTAATGATCTCTCGTAATGTTTGAAGTTTTATTGTGCACTGAGGCCAATTAGCCAATGCTGTGGTGGATTTCTATTGAGATAACAAGCCTGGAAGGGACAACACGAGGCCACTGCATGTGCCCCATGTTAATGAGCCAACACTTTGATTAAACCTGCCACCATCAACTGTCAGAAGTCTACTGGACTCCTGGTGGGCTCCGTTTACCTGGCAGACAGTTCGATAAGTCTAAAAGTCTCCAATTAAGGAGTAATTTACTTTTCTGATCTATACCCAAACTCAAGCCCAGTTGGGATCAGCGGTAAATAACTTTAAATGTGAATTCAAGAAGCTGAAAAACGAAAAAAGACTTACACAACATTTGTATAAAACACATATTGTCTCTTGGTGTACAATATATGGCCTGTAGTCTACTTTTGTTCCCTTACTGTATGTTTAATGAAGTAGAAATAGCAAATGAGCATATGGCAGACACAGCTTGAGGATACAGCTGAGATACAAAATCCTGATATTGCACATATTGATTTGGTTATAAACACCCTGTCTATTTGTGAGTGAAAGCATGCATCCACCACATGATCCAAACAACTATTGATTTAGTCAGGCACTTGCTGTTGTAAAAGTTTGTTTATATGTATATACACTTTATGACATTCTGTAATTAGAATCAGAGCTATAAGAAAATGTGCTAGTTCCTCCTTATACTGTCTTGTAAAATTCTTCTACATGGTAATTGGTAGTTTTGCTTATGTTGTTGCAGAAGCATGCTTTTGCATGCCAAGTTGTTTACCTGTTGCTAGAGTATGTGCCAACACATACTTTGCCAGGATGAACTGTTTGAGCTGATGAACACTCACAAAAAAAAAGACTAAAGTGATGCTAAATGGTTATGTATTTCAGGTATGTCTCTGTAATCTCTCAAAGTGCACTTTATATTTGAAAGCAGATTTCAGGCACATGCCCCTGTGGGCAATTAGAGGGTAAGTGTCAACAGTCAACCTTGGCCAAATCGTAATGCTCCTTTAGCTGTCTCCAGCCTTAAACTAACGCCATCACTTCCTGAGTTCTGAGAGGAGTTCTTTTTTGCCAAGCTTCTTGGCTCCCATACATGTCCTCCATAATAAATCGATTAATTTGAATTTAGATTTCCACATATCAAAGATAATGCATGTGGCAGTATACCTCGAAGGTTTTAATGATAATCCTGGAATACAGAAGTTTGAGGATACAGCTGAGATACAAAATACTGATACTGCACATATTGATGTAGTTATAAAAGCTCTGTGAGTGAAAGCATTCATCCACTGTATGATCCAAACTACTATTGATTTAGTCAGGGGAGAAAAATACAATAAATGATTGTATCACCTTTGTGATGAAATATTATGAATTTTCTTAACATTAAGGTGCATCTTCAATTTAAAATATTAACTTGATATAATGCTAAATTCAAGGCACCTCCAAGGATACTGTGTCATCATTTACATTTAATGACTGAAAACATGATCGTGCTATAAGCCAGGAAAAAATACTATTGAGTTCTGATTGAGTGCTTTTTTAACATATAAACAAATCTATAACCGCTTTTTTTTTTTTTTTGCAGGGGGGGGGGGGTAAACTATCTAATCACAGAATTTCAAGGCAAAATATGTGTTTAGTCTGGTCAGAGACACTGTCTGCCATGAAGGATTTGAATATGTCTGCAACATGTTGCACAAAGCTAAATATGAAAAGCATACTGAAGTTGCAAGTACATAAACAACAGTAACTTTTTTTTTTACCAGAACAAGAACAATGCAGGAGTCTGCACTCAAGGAGTTTTATGCCATTGCACTTCAGCTCACTAAAGTAAGTCTGCAGCACTATGTGATCAGTGTCAACAAAAGAATTGTGACCCCTTCCATCCTTTAAGTTGTCTGTCCCTGCTAGAGGCTGTGCTAAAGTGACAAACACAGTGTCAAAAATGTATATAAATATATTTATGTTACCTGTTCACAAATTCTGCCTTTGGCCATTCATAATAGCAAAGGCCATGTTTTTTTTTGGTCTCTGCTCTGAGGGATATTGTTTATTTTTTTGGTTTTGTTTTTTGTTTTCTGTCCTATTTTTGTTTTTTAGTAAGGCAGCATGCTGACACTGTAACTTCACTTTGAGAATTTTTATGTCTGAGTGCAGCTTCATGTTATTTGAATTGAACAAGAGCAATTAAACCAACATATTTAGAGACAATATGTTATCAACCCTTATTTCAAATTATTTTATTACTGTTTTGCTGTGTATTTTGGAGTATTTTCAAATGAATACAAAGTGTTCCTCAGTCTGGATATTCTACAGAAAGTATTTCTCATCACATTATACTAACACTGTGTTACAGGCTTGTTTGCTTAAGCGCTGCGCAGGTGTGATCACGTATTTGGACAGTGTGCCATAATCTGACTAAAAGGAATGATATGTCCAAACAAATCCTTTGTATCCTTTGCATGTAAAAACATGATTGGGATGTTGAGCCTGAAGGAGATACACGTGTCCATTAAACAGAGGATGTTTCAGAGTGTATGCAAAACACACTAAAAAGGATGCCTCAGTCTGGAAAATAACCAAAAAGATTTGAACAAGATCTGTCTCAGTCAAGTATTTTGGTTGTGGAAAGCTAAATTGCTTCACTGGCAGTGAGATTTGTGTTAACTGTTTGCAGTATGTTTGGAAAAACTGGCAGAAAGAAAATCCTTTCCTGTCCAAACTCTTGGCAACAGTGAGATCTATCAACTACTGAATAACGTGGCGTGGTGGTCATGTGACGGCATGTTGTTTCCAGTTCCAAAGCCAGATGAGTGCATCAACTCTTTCCAAGGCTCCAATGGAAAACTACTGCCTCAGCTACTGTATTTCCTGCACTGCTTACCAGAGCTTTGGTCTTCCTCCAGTTCTTTGTAAATGTCTCTTTGTATCTCTCTTCGTCTTTCTCCCATTCTCATTAGCCTGAGTCAGCATAACCCACTGACCCAACCCCCCTCTCTGCCTGTTGAACCTCTCCTCTAAATGGAAAAAATGAGTGGATGGGGGAGGGTGGGTGAGTGGGATGGAAAAACTGCTGTTTGAATGTGTGTCAGTTGAACAACTAGGCTCCACATGCTCATCGGCATAGTGGATGATGTGGCAGATTCTTCCTTCTTCATCTCCTGTTCTGTTTTTTTGTGAAACGTATTTCCTTATCTCACTCTGTACTTAGCTTTTGATCTGTTTTTTTTAGATTTAATCTCATTCTTTTTATACAATCAAGCTACATATTTTGCATCTCCACAATTCCACAACAAACAAAACGGTCTTTACAGAACGTGGCATCTCATTGGTTATGTTCACATTGCAGGCAAATGCCAACAAAATCAGAGTTTTTGCCCCATGTGACCCATATCAGGTTTTTTCTTAACAGTCTGAAGGTGGCAAATCCATTTTTTTCAAATCCAACCCTTTTCTGATTGTGGTATTAATTGGGGACATACCAGATGTTTTTCAAAGCGACCTGGATGATGCAGTTCATCAGACTTTTACTTCACTGAGGTGGTGCTAAACAGATCAACTCATGTAATAATAATGATACTAACTTTGAGTCATGCAGTAACCAGTAATCTTGTAACTCCATATGTCTTCAGCTACAAAATAGACGTCCAGTTGCTTTGTAATTTTTATTAATTTTTTTTATTTTCCATAACTTAATGACTGAGAATCCACACAAATATATGATAGCCATGTTGGTCTTGGACCGTATCGATACTAAAGTTACTGGATTTATACTTTGCTTTTAAAATTTTGCTTGATTCCAAAAATAAAATGCAACACTAGAGCATCTAGTAGGTAGGTTTAAGCATTGATCTAAACAAGCATGTTAGATAATTATTTAATCGCAACGTTTCCCCTACCGTTATTCAGGCCCTAAAAAGTGAGCTGAATGTGATGTTGTGACATCATCTTTTGTGCATCAGTGCTGTGGAGTTCAAAATTGAGTCTGATGGAGGTCGTCTTTAAAATATAATGTGAACAACCACACACACAAAAAATGGATTTTTGCAAAAAAATCGGAATTGAGCATTAAGACCTGCAGCGTGAACATATTCAAAGTGAGCTTTGGCAGTTGAAATGTTTCACCTAAACGCTAGTTTGATGCTATTTTTTACCCTTTTACAGCAAAGAAGCAGACCAAAGAGCTTTGCAAAGACCTTGCATGCACTTCTAATATATGCTAAGCTGATTCTAGGGTTAGATTAGTGACCAAAAAGAAACATGGTTGAGTATTAAGTCAGTTTATCAGAACATATCAGTGTTCCTCACAGTCTCAGACTCACTGGTGTGTATGGCGGTTTGTTTTGTGCTCGTCTATAAAAATTCCTGACCCTCTTTTTCGTTATTGATTGAATGATTTATATCAGCACTCAGGCTTGAAATAGAATCCACTTCTGTATTTGCACTGAAGACACAGGGACTGACTGTCTCTTCTCAGGTGCAAGTGTGTATATAGGACCTTCTGTGTTTCTGATTCCACAGCTTTCTTTTCTCAGCGGTCTACCTTATCTATGCGAAACAACCACAATCCACTCCTCCCGACTTCTCCCTTCATTCCGAGTTCTCCTCGCTCTCCAATCCCTCATCCTCTTAGAGGAGCATGAGAGCATGCAGTGGAAATAACTGAGCCAATAAAGACGCTGCCAGGATTCATTGACTCCCTGCGCTTCAGATGGTCAGTGAGGGAGAGAAAGAATCATAGAGTAGGGAGGTACAGAGAATAGGCCATTTCTAACCAGACCATACCTGTGGATGGAAAAGGGGTGGTGGTGGATAACATGTGAAAAACACGGACTTTGGAGTGGATGGATCACAGATTGAATCATATGGATCTCTCTCCCTTGACGCCTCATCCACACCCAGGTATCCAGTTAATGGAGAGCTTGGCCCATCCTTCTGTACTCCCTAGAGTTCTTTGCAACAGGTGCGAGCCCTTCCCCGTCTGACCATAAAAACTTGAGATTCTTGATGCCTGTTAGCAGCAGAGAGCTTGAGAGCCCTCAGACAAATCAGACTGGATTGCCTTTTAGCTTGTTTTCAATTAAACAAGCAGAGGAATTTTAAATTGAGAAGGCTTACTTAATTTTGAGAGGTGTCTAATTTACAAATACATAGCTGTTATATTTAAAATGAAGCTCCAGAGATGAAAAGCTTAAGCTGAACAGAAGGTGTGATGAAACTTTACGCGCTAACAGGATAAAGCTGGTTAGGCCTTGCATCTCTTACATCATGAAACATTTTTGGAATACCGCATGATTCTGGTTGACAAGCTCATTGCTCCTGTGTTTTAAGCAAAGCTCTGTAGCCAAAACCTGAAATTTGACCAAGCTCACCCACCAAGCGCAACATGTGTAATTGCAATGGATCATGCACACGCTAACAATTTGCAGTATGCCTATATGTACATATACATACATACATACAAATACAAAACATCTGAAACTAGGGCCGGTCTAAGCATTCTGTACTGAGAAGCCTTATGTTCACTGTCAATTTGTTTAACAAAAGCTCAGACAGCATTTTGAAGTGAGGCCAATTTCATCCTAACCCTCATCTTCCCTCGAGGCTCTGACTTGCACGATTATGTCTCTGCTGTCGATCCGTCACAGCAGTCTATTATTTTGTTTTATTGTCTTTTGTTTTTCACTTTTTTTCTCCATGATGGAGCCTATTATGATTGTGTCTCTCGGGCTTGTCATCACAATTTAGTCCCACCTGGCAAAGATACGAATGGCTCATATGCATGTGAACTGGAGCATTTACATCAATTCTCATTGAAATTGTAGTTGCATGCCGCTTCATGACCTGATTTTCTTGTACGCGAAGCGGCGTTGTGAAGAATTGGTAGAGAAGACAAATCTGTTAACCATATGAGGCTCTCCAGAGGGCTCTGAAACAGCAGACTTTCATGTATAATACAGAAGCCTTCAAAATAATTGCATCTTTCTTGTCAAATGTTTCTCTTCTTCCCCCTCTGTAGGGTAGAAACAATCAGAGCACCTTTGAAAGAATGGTCTAGTAATTATTATGAATTTTGATCTGAGTTAATCCAGCTGCAAACCTTAGCAAAGATTACACCTTCTTTATAATAATGACATAAATAGATGACAGCAGGGCACAGCAGGTTAACAGCTACAAGTTTAATTCTCATGAAAAAAAAAAAAAAAACTCTACCAACAAAGAAGACAATTACCTTGAGTAGCTTTTATGTGATGTAATAATGTTAATTCTCTTGTTGAATCTATTTACGCTTGTGCATTTTAACCTGACCTCACAAACATTTATGCACCTCTTAAACAGGTGAATGAATGATTGTAGAAGTGTTGGCCCGGTACAGAACAAAACTGCTTTGTAGTGATGTGTAAGATATTTTTATTGAGATATATTTTTATTTTTAAATGCACTACACTGTACATTTATATTTTGATGCTTTCATATTTAAAAAATATTTTTATAATCAATGTGTGATAATTTTGTCCATTTTTCTGTAAATTTTGTTGTGCTTTTAAAAGGTTATCAACAATTCATTATTACACACCTGGCATCAAACATTAAATATTCACCTAATATTTTTATATTAAATCATAGCATTGCAGTGACTGATGTCAGAGAGTCAAGTCACCTGATAGGGGAGGGAATTTTCTTATATACCATGATATATTTTCAGGGAGGCATGATTTGACTTTGATACAAAACTCATTGTGACATGTAGCTCGCAGCCATTTGCTCCAACTCTGAAGCCAGGGGTGCTTTTGAATGAATGGCCCAGCACTGTGCACATAAATATTGAGGTCTGAGAACTGAGATGGTTTCTTGTATTTAAATCACACTCTAATTTGAACATATTTCTTTCAGATGAACATTGTTTGGGCAAAGGTTTACAGACTATCAGATGGTTTCTATGTGCTGGCCACAACTAATTAGCTGTAGCCAGCACAATACTGTAATTCAGTCACTTTTACAAATATTGAGCTAAATATCCATTGTCTGAGTGAACATATCACATGAGATTTTTGTTTAAAGGAGACACTCCTTTTCACATTTAAATCATACATTTGTTTGTTTTTTTTTCACTGTGGATTGGCAAATCTATTGCAGAACTTGCAAACTGTTTCTGCAAACTCTTCCTGGAGGGAGGTGAAGGACACTTGTGCATACAGCTTGAGCTGGACGGAGCAGTCTGAAATCAGCAGATATCCCAGGAGGTTTCCAACCAACTGGCTGCCTATGGTTACATGTGCAGATATAAACAGTGCTGCAACAAATACAAGGAGTCAGACTACTGGTCAATAAAACTGCAATAACTTGTTTGTTTGTTTGTTTCTTTCTTTCTTTTTTGATGTTGACAATCTGCCCACAATCATGCCTACAAAGTGAGAGAGACACAGCCATGGAGACACACCTGAGCAGAAACGAACAGACATGTACTGAATAGAATGAGACTTAATAATGGGCTTAATACGGGGATTTTCACCCCTGTGCTGAGGTGCCCCTGAGAGCACTTGAGGTACTTCACACTCAGCTCCCTTCAGGTCTCACTCCCAATGATCATTGTCCATGCCACCAATTTGGCCATTTTTTTCTAGTTTGATAAAGATTTGATTATGTAGCGGCGGAGCATAAACGTTTTATTTATATAAACTGATTAGAAGATGCCAACATCAGAAAATGTGTCCTTCCATCCTAAATGCTTGTTCTAGTCGCGCTTTGGTACTTGTGCAGTGCGTGCGCGCATGCCTCGCCAGCATTGAAGGTGATTGTATTTGGCTCTTGCTTTGTTGTAGATTTCTCCAAAAGGACACATGGAAGTGTACTTTATAACTTGTGAAATGTTGTAAATGGGAGAGCAAAAGCGTGACAAACAAACAAGCTGTTTGAATGATGTGTGGCTCGCCACCACCATGTGCCAGGACACTGCGTGAGGCCAAAGCACAGCGGCGGGGATGGCAGGATTGCATCACTTTTGGTGCAACTGTAAACCAGGCTTTACACGTCGGAGTCGGAGTCTGACCCAGAGTCTGACCTCCAGAACTGCAGATTCATGAAATCGGTAAGTTTATGCCCTTGTACAGAGGT
This sequence comes from Cynodonichthys magdalenae, assembly GCA_031762555.1. Lineage (NCBI taxonomy): Eukaryota > Metazoa > Chordata > Actinopteri > Cyprinodontiformes > Rivulidae > Cynodonichthys > Cynodonichthys magdalenae. Next base: position 8,020,509 of record JARVJO010000155.1, read on the forward strand.
TTGGCAGCAAACACTGTGACGTAATAGTTTAGAAAACATATTGTAAGAGGGAATAGAGAAAACTTAAAAGACTGAAAAATGCAACTTTTTTGAGGATTTCTATTTCGTTTTTATCTACCATCAAATTATAAAAAAGAAGAATCATTCGACAATTTGATTTACAGAAAAAGATGCACACACGATTTTCCAGATGATTTCCTAATATTGATCAGTCTTGTTTGATTAAAAAAAATCACCTCTGGAAAAGCTCCATCTTTAAAAATCTTTGGATCAGGACAAGACAGCTGCAAGACTCATTGACAATCTGAATGCAAGGTGCTAATTTATTTTTCACAGTCCAAGTTAATGAAAAGGATTGGCTGGGTAAAAAAACTAAACAAAAAACTGACCTCTTGGCAAAGAAGAGAAATTAATCTTTTGCCCAACAAAACACTCCCCTGTACCTGTTCAGCCACTGTAGTGTGGGGGGCAGGCATACATCAGCTGCAAATGTGATATTTTTTCACCTTTTGAACTGTTTACTTACAATTTAGGTGAAATTGATATGGCTGTTAGGAGAAGTATTTCTGAATCATCATAGGTGCTGCAGTGAGAGCCATAATTGCATTGGACATATTAACTCAGTGACAACACAATAAGGGAGTTGTTGACCTAGCCTCCAATTATAGGGTAATATGATATGTAAATCCATCAATCTTCCTAAAATATATTTTTTTACATAATAAACCAGCCAGGCCACAATAATCTGTGTTTTTACTCTTAATACAGAGCTGCAACCCAGACAGAATGGAGGAAAGTTTCCTCTCCCCTTCAAGTATGGCATGAATCACTCAGTGAAAGGTAAACAGGGGGGTAAGACCTGGAAAAACTCGGTAAAGAGATTAAAGAGATGCCCCAGGCTCATTTTCCATCGTTGTGGACAAGGTGATGTCACCACAGGTTTGAGACAGGGATCTCCCAACAAGATAGAGAAGGAAGAAAGGAGAGACAGAGGGAGAGAGACGGAGGGTGTTGAAAAAGAATTTGTAGGGAGGAGAGCAGGAGGAAAAGATAGGGGCTGAGAGGAAAAGTAATAAGAAACCGAGTTACACACATGGAGCAAGCAGAGGGAGGGCGAGAAAGACACTGGGGAGGCAGACTGTGCAGCGACAGGATGAGGAAGAGGGGAGGGGAAAGTTAGACACGGACAATCCTGGAGCAACTTTTCTCTTTTCTTTTCTTTGGAGAGGAGGACTCAGGGTGAAAAAAGTCAGGGGTACAAAAAGGGACTTTGGAATTGAATAAAACCTGAAGATTTTCTGTCTGACACATGAGTTTTTGGATTAATGTGATCAAAACAGTTTGTGGATCAAACAGCAGTTGAAGGTAAGTTTTAAAGCTAGATAAACTGCATGGGAAAGTTTAAGGAGGGTTTGGTTTTGACACAAGTAAAAGTTTTGCAGGATGATGCAACAACCTAAAAGGTCTTCATGCTGCACTTTGCAGAGATAAAATGGACACGTCAAACATAAAATGACCACATAAACTATCCAAACTCAATCTGAACTTCTAGGTTGAGGCAATATAAACTCACTTGTTTCCCAGTGGAGACAATTATCTCCTCAGTGGTCCTAACAAATGGCACTCGTAGCTGCTTATTGGATTTTTACAATCAACTCTTGAACCATTTTAATAGTTTGGATAGCTGCTGGCAAAAAGTGATACTGATTTCCTCTTTTTATCTATGCCAGCTAGGCCTGGACACAGCTCATGCTTAGTTGTTACTGTAAATCATTCTGGCTTGCTTTCAAAGTCTGTGGGATAGAAAAAGCACCAAACATCTCTGTTTTCATTTTAGATCATGGAGATTCTTTGTAGTCTTGCCTGAGTGAAGCTCTGTGCAAATTTGAAATCAACCTCCAAAATTTTACCCCTTTCTTCTAATTTGGATAGGAATGGAAAGGCATTGGAAGATGCTTGGATGCCACATCTGCTTTCCTCATTACCAAGCCATCCCAGAGTTTTTTGGATCCTTTGCATCCTGTGTGTGTTAGGAACACAGACACACATGAAAAAAAACCCTTGGCCCCTGCCAGTTCTGTTTAGACGTGATCACCTTTAGTAAGCAAATGGTATATAAATATGCAGCTTTTCTCTCTTCAGATCTTCATCAAACCAGCCTGTTCTGTTGGGAATCGGTGTTCTAAAATTAAGAGATGCAATAAATTTTGCTCATTGGAGTAGTTTATGGCTAACAGTGTAACATCATCACCCTTAAACTCCAGACTGTACCATGGCTCTGCAGGCATTTTTTTATTTATTATTTTATTTTGTTTACATTTGCGTGACTCTACTCATTTGAGTCAGTCATGAACAGAACATTAAGCATTGGAAATGTAAATTAAAGTGGAAGACAGGCAGCAGGTCATTCGTCTAGGCTGAGTGTACCATGCGTGACATTGACTCAGGTCCAACCAGGTCACGTCATCAGTGTTGGCCTCACTTTGCATCATTGCTTTGGCAACTTTGGACCAAAAGGTGTTTAAAGTGTCAGGACTTACAAAGGTAGCCTTGAGCAGATATGTGGGAAGATGAATGGTTCTACATTTACAATTTCTACTGGCCTGTTTTTCACTCAGAAGGTTTCAAGAAAAAGGTGTTGAAAATCACCTAGAAGGTAAGACTAGTGAAAACTTGCCTCATTCCGCCTCTTGAGTGTCAAAAAGATTTGGGTTATTACCTTTTTCTAGTTTAAAGGTTCCTGCTGCTTTAGGTCAGTGGATATCTTCGTTGTCTGTAAAAGATTTGAGGGTATTGTTACTTGCCTTTTTTATGCTTATAAGTACTCTTTTGAATCAAACTTGCAATGCACCCAACTGTTTTGCCTGAAGCATGTTTAAAGTTTTTAAATTCAGAGTTTGAAAATATGCATTGCTGCTTTTGAAGCAAAACAAACTCAGTGAGTATCTGAAGGGCACCATTAAGTGAACAAATTACTTCAGTGTGAATATATGGTGCTCAATATCCATAACACTAAAAGTCTCTATTATTGTTTTTAATCTTGTGGAAATCAATGTAGGAATAGAGTGGCACCAAAGTTAATACATATGACAATGGTTCCTGGAACATGGGTTCCTCTGACTTTAATTAGGTTCTTTCTTCCTCTTTGACACAACCCATAAAAACAAATAGGAACCTTATGGATAAGAATTTTTATAACAATGCAGAATGTACTTTAATGACATTTAGTGCAGTGGTAATTCTCTCTCTAACCTGAATTCAGTCAAATCTACTTAAAGTTATAATGCAGTATAACACAAAATAACGTAGATTTCAGACTCCTGGATGATAACCTGTTCTACCAATTTTTCACCATCTATATCTTGCCAAAGTACATTTGCAACAACAAAACAAAACATTATTTGAATGAATACATGTCACCTGCCTCTTCATGTGTATAAAACAAAGATCTTATGTGAACTGATCACTCAAAGTATGTGTCAATGACTCAGCTTTAAACACACCACATTTCAACTCAGAGTCTAGATAACTGACTAAGTTGCAGCCATCTTTTTGTTTTACAAATTTGGTTAGCTGTGGAAGCCATCTTGAATTGGGTTGAATATGAAAACTAATTGGCTGTCCATCCAACAGCTGTGTCTCAATACAGGGTTTAAAGCCTATGAAGGCCCCACAATACGTAGGCCATCCGTGTGGGTTGCATAAATTGGCTGTGAAATGTTTAGTCTTTGGATGAAGCATGTTTGCATGACCACATGTTGTCCCATTAGGATACATTTTATATCGCATGCCTTTGGTTGGAACATGAATTCACACATCTTTTCATGGGAGGTATAATGTCACAAAATTCAATAATATTAAAAAAAAGTTACACATAGATAAATTAAAAAAGGGTTTAGTTCCAGTATCAGTACTTTGCATTTTATATAACAACTCATTGCAGCAAAATTTTCATCTAAACAAACAAATGCACCAAATAAAGCTTTGTTTTGTGGGTTTTGTGGGCCACATTCGTAGGCTGCATAAATAGGTGCCTACAAATTGGGACAGCCTAAGGCATGGGGCAGTGACGTAAGCAGTTGAAAAATGTGTCCTACATGGGCTATAGTCCCTGAATTGAGACACAGTAAATCATTTATACTGTGAGATTCATTAAAATATGTCTATTGTTTTATAAGATATTTTGCTAATAGAGAGACAGAGTTTCCCAATATTTACAAAGTTCTTGTGTAATCTCTTGACCTTCATAGTATGTGTTGGTGATGACTCAGCTTCTGCCACACCAAATTTGAGCTTAGCTACACAAGTGAGAGGATTCTAGCAATGTTTGCGCTTGCCAAGCTTAAAAAGCTGTGTGACCTTAAATTTTTGTTAACTTTAAAAGTTAGTTAGTTGTACATGAAAACCTATTGATTACTTTATAGGAGTTTTATCAACATCAATCCACTGGTTCACAAGATATTTTGCCAACAGAAAACCACACATACACAGACAACTGCACATCCTTTTTGTCAGTAGTTGATTAAACAAGTTACAATCAGAGGTAAATTGCATTGACAAAATTTATCTGTGATACTGCATTAAAGCATATTTCACTAAATTAGTGGGTCTTGTGACAGCTAACAGCTGTCTTGTGTTTCTATCAGACACTTTTTCTCAGAGAGACCAAAGATGCATCAGGTGCACACACACTCCGTATGAGAAAACTAGAGTGCAGAGTTGGAAATAGTGTGAAATAGGGAGCTGTAACTTGTTCCACCGCAGATGAAACACCCAGGCTTTGCTCTGCATATGTCTTTATGCATCAGTTCATTTTGCACATAGTTGGAACACTTAGAGGTTAACTAGGTTACATAGCCACTGTCCTTGTGGGAAATCTTAACTTTGCATATTGCTAATGGTATTTAAAGATGACCTAATATGGGGGTCCTAGAACACGTTAGGATACATCTGTGGGCTATAAAAAATATGCTCATTTGATTTAATTCACAAAATGAATCTCAGAGAGTGAGAATTCACCCTTTCATTTCTGCCTGTTCTGAGCTCTCTTCAGAATGTGATGTTATGCAGATAAAATTATGTTGGCAACCCCCTCCCAACTTTTTGTTTAGCTCCGCCCTCCCAACATGGCATCTATGTCAGAACTTCAGAAATGTAGAAATAAATGACTAGTATAAGCAGATGCAAAATGTTACAACAGTAGTAGACAGGCTGTCCGCAGTGTGGGCCCCCAAGGGCTTGATAGGGACAGACTGGAGCATCTGATCTGTCAGGGGCCTTTGTGCCGGGGAGGCAAATGCGTATCCTTCACCAATTCCTGGAGACGGTGAAGATGAATCAAGGGGTGGTTAAGGTCCATGACTTGCAGTCTGGAGGTTTCCATATCAGCAGTGCTGTGGTGCGGGAGTCTCCATAATGCAGCCTGGAGGGTCCCGTGAAATGAACACTGTAGTGCGTAAGTCTACAGGCTGCTAGTTGCTAGTTGCAGCCCGGCGCTGTGCAGCCACCCCAGGGAAGAATGACAGACTAGTGCCCGGAGAGGCAAACACACACCTGTCACTGCTTCTCCAGGCTGGGGTGTTGGTGGAAGGTGGTTCGTGCTCCAGCAGCACCCGGATCAGCCCAGATAGCAGGGGAAAGCCGAGCAGCACATACCACTGTCGCCGTTTCCCCAGACAGAGGGGGAAAGGCAAAGCGGCTTGCCTCCTCAGTTGTCGATCCTGGCAGCGTGGTCAGTTTGTGCTAAATAACAAATCATGTTCCTGCTGAACAGCAACATCAAACACACAATACATCACTTACTGCCATCATCTGCAGATTTGTGAGGAACAGTAGGGACAGAAGTGTCTTTTAGTTGAAAGTCCTTGGGTAAATCCTGCTGTCAGCTGGTAATAATTTTCAAAGTAGTCCATTGCGAAATTACTTGCACAAACTACAACTTTCTTTGTCAATATATCTAGAACATTGCCATCAAAAATAAAAATTTAATTAAATAAAAATAAAACTAGGCCACGCATCTCTGTTCCTCTTGACTTTTGTAAAAACAGCAGAATTAACGTGGTCGTCCTGTGAAGAAGTGGGCGGAGAATTGGCTTGGGTTACCAGGTGAGAGGCTGGGCTTGCCTTGGCATGCTATGTCACCGGGATTGTGATGTCACAATCCCCAGGTTTTTGAAACTGCTTGTTTGCTGACACTAAAAAAAACATATATATATTGTCAAAAAACACCTATTTTTTTCAGTACAGACCCAATTTGAAGCATAAAAACATGTATAAAAAAGGGAATTTAGCATAACAGTTCCCCTTTTAGTATTTAAACATATCTTACTTTTATATGTAAAACATACTTCTGAGACTAGCAATATCTTAAGAACCAGCATCTCAAGCTGTATGGCCCAAGTTAAAATGAACAGAGCAGTAATATAGAGAACATATTGTCTTCGCTTCAGAGATTGCATTCTAAAGCCTTCAGAAAACATCCCACGACTCTGGCCACCTCTACATGACTTCTTTTTTTTCATGTTAACAGACACTGCCAGGGAACAGAGCACAAGAGACAAACAGCTGAGTGGCAGATGGATGGATAGGCAGGGATGCAAAACCATAATGTAGAAATGTAATTAAAATTACTGATGTCCAAATGACATACTGCTTAATTTTTACAAAATTATGCTGTCCCTCAAATGCAAAGACAGATGTTTGAAGTCTTTAGTATACATTAATTTATTCTCAATTTTTTAACAACATTTTGAAATTACAGGGAAATTTTATAAAAATTATATTATTCTAGAAGTACATGCATGCTGTAAATGCTATGCTAAAACCATTTATTAGATAATGAGAATCAGAATATCTGGTCTGTGCAGAAAACATGGTGTTCTTATAGCAACCATGAAACCAAAATGTCATCAACCCCTTGATGAAAAGGATGCAGAGAGAATAAAAAACAAACTTCTCCTGATTGAAAATAATAATAGTAATAATAATAATAATAATAATAATAATAATAATAATAATAATAATAATAATAATAATAATAATACCTTAAAACAACAAACAACTCAAGCTTGAACAATCTCAAAAATTGCAACAAACAAATAAAAACAACGTTGGTTATCCTTCTCATCTTATTTCCACTAATTACCCCATGGGATCATATATATAACTTAGTCATCTTTTTAAACATTTAAATTGTTTTGGAAGTTTTTTATGTTAGCATTACCTATTCCCAGAATTGCAGTGAAGTGCCCCTTCAAACTAGTTTCAAATGAAGGTTTTACAAAAAAAATTCCATTCAATTTAAGTTATAGTGACTCTATTAAGAATTTTTAATTTTTAGACACCAAATGCACTAAATTAAACTTTGTTAGTGACTGTATAATCAACTTATTATTAAAAAAGCCATGTATGCCATACCAGTGTGCTCTCTGAAGGCACACACTGTGTCAGTTGGTGTTAAGTAAAGTTAAGTAAAGCAGTATGTCGAGTGGTTCTGTTAGATTATGGAACATCCATCCATCCATCTATCCATCCATCCATCATCTATACCCACTTCTTCCTTTCAGGTCACTGGTGCCCATATCCAGCAGTCACTGTGCAAGGGGTGGGGTACACCCTGGACAGGTTGCAAGTACATCATAGAGACAAACAACCATTCACACCCTCACTCACACCTAGGCACAATTTAGAGTTACAAGTTAACCTAACAGTCTTGTTTTTGGTCTGTGGGAGGAAGATGAAGTATACGGAGAAAACCCATACATACACAGAGAGAACATGCAAACTCTACCCAGAAAGGTCCCTGGGCTGGGAATCAATCTCGTGACCTTCTTGCTAAGAGGCATCAGCTCTTTCAACTGAGCCACCATGTCACCCACATTGTTGTTATGGAACAATGTATATACACTCACTGGCCACTTTATTAGGTACACCTTGCCAGTACCAGGTTGGACCCCCTTTTGCCTTCAGAACTGCCTTAAACATTTGTGGCATATATTCAACAAGATACTGGAAACATTCCTCAGAGAGTCTGGTCCATATTGACATGATAGCATCAAACAGTTGCTGCAGATTTGTCAGCTGCACATCTATGATGCGAATCTCCTGTTCCACCACATCCCAAAGGTGATCTATTGGATTGAGATCTGTTGACTGGGGGCCATTTGAGTACAGTGAACTCATCGTTGTGTTCTAGAAACCAGTCTGAGATAATTCACGCTTTATAACAAGGGGGCCTCATCCTGCTGGAAGTAGCCATCAGAAGATGGGTACACTGTGGTCATAAAGGGAAAGACATGGTCACCAACAATACTCAGGTAGGCTGTGGCATTGACACAATGCTCAGTTGGTACTAATGGGCCCAAAGTGTGCCAGAAAAATATCCCTCACACCACTGCACCACCACCATCAGCCTGAACAATTGATACAAGGCAGGATGGATCCATGCTTTCATGTTGTTGATGCTAAATTCTGACCCTACTGTCCAAATGTTGCAGCAGAATTTGAGACTCATGAGACCATGCAGCTTTTTCCAATTTTCTATTTTTCTATTATTATTATTTGTATTTTCTATTAATTTTCGATCCAATTTTGGTGAGCCTGTGTGAATTGTAGCCTCAGTATCCTGTTCTTAGCTAACAGGATTGGAACCCAGTGTGGTCTTATGCTGCTGTAGCCCATCCTCCTCAAGGTTCAATGTGTTGTGCGTTCAGAGATGCTCTTCTGCATACCTCGGTTGAAATGATTGGTTATTTGAGTTACTGCTGCCGTTCTATCATCTTGAAACAGTTTCGCCATTCTCTTTTGACCTCTGGCATCAAAAAGGCATTTGTTCCCACAGAACTGCCACTCACTGGATATTTTCTCTTTTTCCGACCATTCGCTGTAAACCCTAGAGATGGTTGTGTGTAAAAATCCCAATAGATCGGCAGATTGTGAAATACTCACCAGACCAGCCCGTCTGACACCAACAGACATGCCACGTTCAAAGTCACTTAAATCACCTTTCTTCCTGATTTTGATGCCCGGTTTGTACTGCAGCATATCGTCTTGGCCATGTCTACATGCCTAAATGCATTGAGTTGCTGCCATGTGATTGGCTGGTTCGACATTTGCGTTAATGAGCAGTTGGACAGGTGTACCTAACAAAGTGGCCGGTGAGTGTATTTTCCAAATGGATTAGAAAACAAACTTGATATTGATAAAATCAGACACAATATGAAAAGAGCTTAGGTTAAGATTGGTTACAAAGTTGTTTGTATGAAAAATGGCAAAATGCTTCTTATAAACATTTCCAAGTGAATAAATAAAGAGGGAAAAGGCAATCAGGTGATTGGACAGCTGTTGTGTGCTTGCAATGAGATCAGATTATGTTTTAAGATGTGGGCTGATCTTTATTTTGTAGATTCAAAAAGATCAATTTAACTAGTGAACAAACAGAGCACATTATAATTAGTACATGTACATTATTTTTTTAATTGTATAGCATACGCGCAACTTAAGTCTACGTGTTTAAATTTGATGATGTATACATAAATGGATTTAGCATTTGTGTTTTTTTCTGTTTGAATGCCTTTCATCTGCATGTCTGCATCCGCCCACTGATGGGAAGCAGACAGCATGTGTAAAAGCTGTCCATCAATCCTGTTTTTAAATTAGTTTATTTATTTATTTGTTTGTTGCCATAAAATGTCAAGTAGACAGCTGGGAAAGGAAAATCTCAAACGCTGCATGACCATTTTTCCTTTTATACAGATGCAAAGTATTCCAAATATAGTGCTACTGATTCACAGTTTAATTATTGTTCACTTGGGTGACTAATAAAATGCGGCCATAAACTGGACATGTTTTAGTTAATTCTGTCACAGTATGTTTCCCTAAACAGGCTTTTGTTGGTTTTGTTGTTCCGTATAAATGAATAGCAATGTTAATGAAATGTGTGGCAACAAAAATTGCTAAGTACCGAACACAGATTACCCCCATTGTTATGTGCAAAGCAGAATATCAATACCTCTTTTTTTGGTCCATGTGTTCAAGACTTGGGAAGTACCACTAATTATAGCCCTAAAGGAAATAGAAAACGTAAAAAAAATATAAAAAAAATTTAAAGCAAACTCTGCTAGCAATGAGCTGACATCTAAGTTGACAAAAAACAATGGTTTTGTTTATGGTTCATGGTCATCTCTTCTATCCACTGGTTCTTACTGTCAATTTTTTTTTTTCCAAGTCCAGAGTAGAGCTGTCATTGTTTTTCTTCTTGTATTGCCTGCATACACAGTGACCCCATCACTCTCACTCCTGCTTACCGGGCTCACAGCCAGAACGCTGGGCAAGCCCAGCAGCCTAACCTCGTCCAGACTTCATCTACTATAACAAGTGAAGAGAGTGAGGGAAAAGGAGACATCCTTGGCAACACATATTAGAAAGCTTATTAAACTGTTCTGGATTAAAGCCAGATAATAATAGCAATGAGCTCTCATATTTCCTGCAGCCTCTGTTCTGCAGACTGTGATGTGTTATGAATTATGCACTGTGTGTGAACCTTTGCATTATTGTGATCACATTGCATGAAGCCTGTAATAATGGCTGCAGCTTTAGAGTGTTTCAAACGCAGCTGTCTACCGCTTTGATTTACTGTCCACCCATCCAGCTGCAGGAAGAGACTTGTTTTTGAAGAGTCCTCTTGAGCTGTTTCGCTTGCAGCTGCTTTCCCCCAAACAGTGTCCAAGTTGTCAGCAAAAGTACTGACAAACAAACTGACACATAGCACGATGACACAAGATTTTGAAACAATAATAAAAAAAGAAAAACAGAAAAGGAAGCCAGGCACACTTTATGTCTACAAACCCTAAAAACTAAATGCATAAGTTAGGGAAAAGATGGAGAAGGGGTTGCCAAGCTGTCCGTGTTATTCAAGAGCATAATTTGAAAACATTGTCCTCTGCTACATCTATTAGCAGCTCGCTGCACAGAGCTGGAGCGCCACATCGTGAACCCCCTGTGAGGGTGTGAGGTGGGTCATTTCTTCTGGCAGACAGGACAGGTGTGTGTACAGAAGCACAGTCTGCTGCCCTGCCTGCCTCAAGGGCCCTACTGAACTAGTAAACACTGCAGAGTTACAGGGTCCTCACACATGCTGAGGACAAGCCCAGGTCGACCAGGATCTGTTTCCCTAAAGTCGGGGTGTGCTGATGTGTGTTTGTTTTCTTTTGTGTGTTTGTGAATTTGAATTTGCAGTGAGATGGAAGTAATGCAGAGATGAAGTATGACTATTATTCAGATATGGCAATATTGTAGTACTGGAGACCAGTCATTGTCTTAAATCTGGTCTCAAGACCACATTTTGGACTCTGGACTTTATTTCAAGACCAGTTTCCTGCATTCTGGTGTATTTTAACAGGCTGTTAAACAAACTTTTACCTACACAACTAAACACTTGGTGTGAGTATTCTATAGGTCAGGTGGAAAAATTCCAAGGGACACCCTCATAAAACTCATGCTGTTTTAAAAATAATTTATTGTCATTTTAATCCCTGAATTTCAGGGGAATAGTATTTTTGGTTTAGTATGTTTGTTTTACTAGTGCATTATTCTCCATATGCATTTTGTAAAATAAAAAACAAATTAACAATTTATTATAACTTTTTGAGGACCCCTAAGATACAGCTCGTGGACCCCTGGGGAT
>JARVJO010000155.1:8047941-8064155 GCA_031762555.1 Cynodonichthys magdalenae
CTCTCTGAGGAATGCTTCCAGCACCTTGTTGAATCCATGCCACGAAGAATTGAGGCAGTTCTGAAGTCAAAAGGGGGTCCAACCCGTTACTAGCATGGTGTACCTAATAAAGTGGCCGGTGAGTGTAGGTAGTAGGGTTTTAAATTTTTTTTCTGGAAGTAGAAGTATCAACTCAAGCATTTTAGTTTTTACAACTATTTACGTATAAAAGTAAAGGTAATATAAGGTAAAACAAAAGCCATTAAGGATAAAATCTACATAGTGAAAAAACATACATTTATTATTATTTTTTTTTATTTGTGTGTAATAAAAGAGTAAAATACTTTTTTTGTTTTAGGTATGTCATTTTATTTATTTATTTATTTTTAAGTTTGCTTTTACAAATTTGCTGAAGTAGTTTGTTTTGTACACATCAAAGGTTATACAAAAAAGAAAATGAAACCATTTTACAATAGGCAGAACTAAATAGGACTACCTTATATTATCTAAGAACCAGCACTGACCTATTAATGATTTAGAATGATATCAAAGAAAATCCAGCTTAAAGAAAACAATTTTTTTTTTTTTTGGTTTGTTACAAGGGAAAAAAGCTGCTTCTGCATTCTTTGAGGGGGGAAAAAAATGAAACTAGTGGGGAAAAACTCTGCTTAGTAGGATGTCTTGCTTAGGGCCATGGTCCTTGGCCCCAAAGAGATCAATTAACTGTGGATCACAGTGATTCACAGGGTTCATGTCTACCTGTACAAATCTTTTTTTTTTGATTCCTCCCCAAACATCTCACATCTCCCCCACCCCCCTCGCAGTCAAGGCAGGCTGCTCTGACAGGCAACACTTTACTCTGCAACCTCCCCTGACAGGGTGAGAACATATCCATCAAAATGAGGCTGCGCGACAGACAAGCGGGGTGCGAGACAACCTGTCAGATCGAGTTGTGTTCCACTCTGCGCGGCTTTGCCCTCATTTCATCTTGCTGTCTGTGTTTTACACTTCTTTTAACTGTCTTTCACCCCCACTAGCTCATTCTCTGTATCGTTCAGATAAATATTTTAGCTTGCCTCAAATGTATGTTTGAAGATTTTGCTTCTCTATCTTGCAGAAACTTTGTCCATTTCAGTCGGCAAGAAGTGTGTTTTTTATTTTTTTGTTGTTTCTTTTTTGACTCCTTTGCATGTCACAATTATCATACAATTTTAGATCTGCTGACACTTTTTTGAGTTTCTCCTTGTGTAACAATCTGTTATCCCTTTTATTTCTTCAGGTGTACAATGTCCACCTTTGCAAGTGGCTGATTGGAAGTTTCCTCAGATAGCCAGGGACAATATTACCGGTAAAATAAAATGAGCTTGCATAGTTATATTGTTTTCAGAGTTGTATTTTGGTGTATGTTGATGAGTTCATTTTTTTGTTGCCAGGTTTTAATCTAGTGAGGCGATTCTCCCTGCTCAAGGACACAAATGTCAAGAAGATCCGCAGCGCTCGGGGTCCAGTCATCCTACGCCTGGGCAAGACGGCACTCGTGCGCCCCAGCGAGTAAGTTTGCTGTACATCGCTCCCATCTCTCGTTGCTTTTTGCTCTTTTTGTCCAACACCTCCAACGTCTGGCACAACCATGGTGTACAGATTTAGGTGGGAGGGAATGAATTGCGTGCAACGAGGGAATACAAGTTATATTTTGTGCAGAATTTGTTGTTCTGTTTTGACCTAGGTGGACAGGTTTTTGCTTTTCCTGTCTGTCGGAATAAAAGCAGAGCACTCTTTATCTGTTCCCCCACTGAACCTTTTACTCAACGTGTCAGTGCTGTCTAGTGCCTGTTGCATAAAAAAACAGACAGCGGTCAAAGTGTGCAACATTTGTCACTTGCTGATTGCATTTTCAGAACCAACTAATTTCTCTCACCACTAATACTTGCCTGTAAAACCAAACAGCTTTTTGGCTTTCTGGTTTTAACCGCATGTACTTATTCTAAGTAGCTCTTATAATAAAATGTCATACTTATATGCCTGAGCAGTAACTGTAGGAGTGATTTCCTAATTAGAAGGCCTGATTCAGATGCCAGCAAAAAATGCATAATTACAAGAGTTGGAATTAAATAGCAGCATTTGAGTTTGTTCTGAACTTGTTTTTGGACAAAATAAAACCTGACATCTAAAAGTTTTATTGCACAAGTGCAAGTTGTGTTTTATGTTTTTTTTTTTTTTAAAGAAAGTGTCACATGTTGATTAGACATTTTGTGATGATTGTTTATTAGGGTTCTGCGCTTTTGTTATTTATTTCTCCTCTTTTTGCCATCCATTGCAAATTTTTGCATCTCCTCCCCCAGTAATAAAGCAGTTTTCTTTGTCAGAACTTACCAAATGGGTCAGCCCAGACCTCAGCGTATTTTATCACTCTGTCTCTTGTTGTAATATTTAGGTTCTCTTAAAAAACAAATTGCCCACAGAACATGCTTTTTGGTTGTAAAGTGTTGCCCTGAATGAGTTACAAACAATGTTTGTCACAGTTGTAGAGTTTTTCTTATGAAAGGAAGGGGAAAAAAGTCAACTTGTCAGGAAATCAGCCTTTGTTCAGCCAAAGAATGACATCTTAGATGCTTTTTGGTTTTGTTTTGTTTTGCGACAAACCATCCAGCGTAAAACAAGAACAACACTCAACATTTTCACTCATTTTCCAGTGTTGACTTATGTTAGGGTACAGCTTTTATTGAAATTTTGGTGCCTCCCAGAACTTGGCTGTCAGTTTTATCAGTGAAGCATGCTACCTAGGTGAGTCATTGGACTCAGAGAGAATAATCAATGTTAGAAATCCATCTCTCCTGTCAGCAGCCTTTAGTTCTTTATATATATATATATATATGTACAACAGAACTCACTGATTTATGTTTGTTTGATAGACTTACTGTTGTCTTTTTGTTGTTAATTTTTAACAATCCCACTTAAGAAAATCTAGATAAAAAATGTAAAAAAAATCATTTATAAGATTTAAGAAAGTACCATGCCGGACTTTATAATTAGCATATTATTATTATTATTATTATTATTATTATTATTATTATTATTATTATTATTATTATTATTATTATTATTATTATTATTCTAAAGTCCTCTTTATAGTACCCAATTTTAGGGTCCATCTTGCCTCGAACTGCCTAAATAGGCAATAAGTAATTAAATGGATCTGAATATGAACTGAAGACTACATATCAAAAATTAAATGTTTGTGGTTGTTGACACACATGTTTATATTTTCTAATTGCAATGTCATACAACATAATTTACCATTATTTTATCTGCACCATACAGCAGTTGTAACAATGCTAAATAAATATCTCCCTTCCAGCTAAATTCTGTCACTCAAGCAATTTTCTAATTCATCAATGGCTGGTTTGACTGAGGTGTTAGACGTGTGTACTATAATTGGAAAGCTGCCTTTTGCTTCATATTGCAGTTTAATCCATTCTCCTAATCCGAGTTAATGCAAAAGACTGACAGATACTATTTGTTTGTAGCCTCTGTCAGCTGTGTGATTATGGTGAAATGGACAACAGTTACATCAGGTCACACAATGTTTTACTTTGGTATATTAACATTTCACTTTTAGCTTTGTCTTTTTTATATCCACCCACACTGTGTAATGATCTAAACAAGCAAATAAAGGTAATAGTCTAAAGGTGAGGGCTATGATGCTGTTAAAGTGTTTTTTTTTTTGTGTGAGGGTGTTTTTTTACTCGTCACTGAATAATTGTCATGAAACAAAATTGTAAAAAGATTTAAATATTAAAAAAAGAAGAAAAAAAACAGAGGAATTTTTGTTTTGGAGAACAAATACTGCCAACTTATGCAGGATGTGAGTCAATAGGAAAAAGAAACACATTTTTCACAGTTGCAATTCAACACATAATTACTTGACTTGTCGCTGTTAAACTTGTCAAACAAATCCTGACGTACTGGTGAATGCAAAGTTCATTCTTCCACTAAGCTGTTTACATATTGTTTAAATTACAAAAAAAAAGCTAAAATAAATAAATTAACAAAAACCAAAGGGGGCAAAAACATGATGCGTAACAACATTTGTCAGCTAGAGCTTGAAACGCTGCTTTTTCTTTCATGTGTCAGCTACTCGCTGTTTAAAATTCCTTCCGGTTAGTGGTGAATTATACACGTAGAGGCAGAAAGCCCTGAAAGCAATTGATTTCAGCACACTTAGAAGTCTGCGTACAGGTGCCTGTATGCCTCGCCGGTTGATATTCCAGTCGTAAACAAGCGATCTGTCTTTTTAACATTAAATTTCCTCTTTCCTGCCTCTTTCCTGGTTTACACTGATTTCCCTTAGCATCTGCCTCTTTTTTTTTTTTTTTTTTTCCCGGCAGTTATTACTACCTCCAAAATAATCTGACTATTTTTTTTTTTTTTTTTTTTTTTTTATATATCGAGTAATTACATCCCAGCATTAAACATGTGTTTTCAATAGGTTTCCTTTTGGGTTTTGTATTTTTCAGCAACCTTGAACATAACAGGCCAAATTGCAATCCTTCCCACTTTAGTTGATAGTTTTTCATGAGTGGTTTTGTGCCCTGAAGCTCATCTTTCTAATCGACAGAAAAGCAGCTCTGTTTAAATCGCCGGCTTTTTATTTGTGGTTGTTTGTCTCACACACTCAAGTACACAATTGTCCATCTACAGACCTCATCATGGATTAATTATTAAAGTCAAATCCTCATACATTTCCAATTTCTTGGTTCTTCTTAGTTTTTTTGTTTTGTTTTGTTTTCCTCCCTCTTTCTTAGTATTTTCCCCCACTTTTTCCCCCTACTCATCCTCCTTTTGTTTTGACGTTTTGTAGTTGGCTGTTTTCCCTTGGATCCTACCTCACTCATAAATCAATGTCACCCAACTTCTTAGAGCAGGAGACCGGCTGCCAGCATAAACAATACTGTATGTGTGTGTGTGTGTGTGTTCACATGCAAGGATCAGGAGTAGGAATAAAATAGAGCAAGAGAGAATCTTTTAAAATGTTTTTTTTACTATCTCAGTGAGGAGACATTTCACTGGACTTGGTTTTGAACCTTTCATCTCTCAATACATCTACACACCTCCACCGACTGACGTTAGTGTGGATGTATCTGCAAGCATAGTCAGTCAGTATAGGCTTAGCTGCCCTTGACCAAAACCACGGGATGAAAACTGCCAGACTGTACCTTCTATGAAAATTAATGCCAGGGGGTCACACACAAGGGCTTTGTAATGTGTCTCTGGCTATACTAACAAAAATGAGTAAGAGAAGATAAGAAAACAAAATAAATAAATAAAAAAAATACAAAACAAAACAATGGACAGGTGAGTGCATGAAATATATATTATATATATTACTTGTTTTTTTTATTTTCAGGATGATAGGTCTACATTATATAAAATGGAATAAATAATAAAATATAAATAAATAAATAAATTGTTGAAACTTTAATCCAAAGTATAGAAACCAGCTCAAAAACATTACCAGAAAATAATTTTGACTGAATTTTCTTTCTTTTTAGATATATATGTTTATTTAAGGGGGTGGGGGGTCTACTTCATAAACACAATCATGCTTCTACGTACAATACTACTAATTTCCCTTCTGATTCTGATACCAATTTAAACTCAAGCTGGTATCAGTAACCCTGATCCAATACTGATATTTTGTGCAAATAATCTAATGTGTCTAATAAATCTAAATCAAGCTCTAACTAAAACCAATCAGAGGACCCAATCATTCAAAATGTATCAAAATGGTGTTTAAAACAATAAATTAAACCATGTAAAACAACACAAAAACCTTAAATAAATTAATAAGTAAAATGAAATAGACTCTTAAATTATGTTACATACACAAGCTGAGACTGACTGTTTTCTGAATATATTTTTTGAATGGTTTTCTTGAGATAATGACTTAATTATGTCCAAATTAAAGGCAAAATCACATAACTATTCAATAAACATGAGAAGTATTGTTATTGGCAATACTAGACATGTATTTACTTGGAATTGTATGGATAGCAAAGTTCCTAGTATCACCCACCCTTACTGGCATCAAGGTTGAAAAAGTAGTTCCCTCCAACTGCAAATTATTTAGACAAGATTTCAATATTTACTTTCAAGTATGTTCTTAATGTATCAATACTTTGATTTTAGTATTGATTCTGGTATTGATATTTCAATGTTGATCTGAACAGCACTGCTAAGTAAATCTGATGTTAGATGCTGATGAGCATGGTTAAAAAAAAAAAAAAGACAGAGAAAGAGAGGTCAATTAACTTTTTTGTTTTTTATTTCGGTACAAACTTCAAGTGCTCTTGATTTGATTAAACAAAACAAATTTAAAGCATTTAAAAAATATTTTTTCTTGTTTTATTTTGCTGTTTGGTTTTATTTAAATTGTATTTCAATTTAGTTTGAGCGTTGTTCAGTTTGGAATATTCTTTGTCTTTTTCACTTCTGGCAGTAAAATTAAAAAAAGAATAAATAAATGTTTGACGTCATAGCGCTAATTTAAACTGCTCAAAGTGGTTTGTCTACTTTTTACCCTAGTTCTTGTAGTTTCATGTTTTGTTTTTTTAACCTCTACTGGAAATAGAGAATGATGATGTGTATAATCATTGCAAACTTCTGTGTTCCAGTCAAGTGTTCCCTGAAGGCTTACCAGAAGAATTCACCCTGGTCTTCACCCTGGCTTTGAAAAAGGCTGCTCTTAGAGACACTATATACCTCCTTCAGATATCAGATGAGCAGGGATATCCACAGGTGCAGCTCACTCATTACTCCTTCATCCACTGCTTTATGGATTTTTGGTACCGTCACAACTTCCCTACTGTCATCATGCAGACCAACTCAATCCCACCCACCTTTTCATCGACCTTTCAACTTTTAATCAGTCTATTTTTTTTTTGCTCAGTCCATCTCATCCCACTTTTGCATAGTCATCCACTTTCCCTTTCAATTTATTTTCTTGTGTGACACCTTTTCAATTGTCCCCCCTTTTTCATCCCAGTCGCCTTTTGTCTTCTCAGTGTTTTTCATTGGACAGTCCCTCTCTCTTTGTCTGTCCTCCCTCAATCATCTCCTGCTCTTCTCTTTCATTCCCCTTCATTATTATTCATATGTGTTCCATGATGAAGCACTGGAGTTCCTCAGAGTCCCGATAATCGCTAGTAGACTGAAGCCCGATTTAAATACTTAGTGTATATGATGGATGGCGGTTAAGTCGCCTCATTAGGGGTGATTGATTGGCTGTATTGCTTGTGTATAATTAATAAGTCTTCCTTTTAACTCATCTTTGCTACTGTGTTCTACAGATTTGTTTGCTGCATGTTATATTACTCTATGTTGAATCATTGCAAGTCAGACATCTTCAGATACTCTAGATTTTTGTGTAGTCTTAAATTAGTACAAGCCCAACTCTTTGTGTCTTTATAACATCTAGTCTCTTTTGTTTCTAACTCTCCAAATTCCAGCTCTCGGTGGACCTCAGTGGTCCTGAAGGTATCTTGTCCTTACGAGCCTCAGGGGTAGACCCTGCAGCTGACCCAGTAAGCTGTGCTTTCACTGGGGAGGGTGTGGAGGCTCTGATGGACTTCCGTTGGCACAAGGTGGCCCTCAGTGTACAACGCAGTGCCGCCTCCCTCCACGTGGACTGCAGATCCATCGAGACTAAGCCTCTTGAGCTGCGAGGTGTTCCGAAAACTGATGGACACACACTGCTGGGTGTTAAGGCTTCAGATGCTGGACCAGTGCAAGTAATTACTGTACCCACATAGCACTTTCTAATTGTACTAGAAATGATGTAAAATAAATTCAGTGATGTGATCGGTAGAGTTTGTGTTCGTGTTGAATGTTGTCTCATGGAACTGCATTTAATTATTGACACTAAAATAGTGTTTTTTTTGTATTTATTTATTTTAACTAATTGATTCTAGTATTTATTTTAACCTAGTGTAGTTAATGTTTCTTCCTAATTTCACGAAATCAAAAGTCACATCTATATGATGCTGACAGTTTAAACAATTTGAATTATTTAGTTTAAAAGCAGGTATTATTACCTTGCAGTATAATTATAATACTGGTATTTTTAAAATTGTGTAAAGTAAAAAAAAAAAAGAAAACCAGATAGTGAACTTGTCTGTAAACATGAACCCCAAAATTGGTGGAAAAACCTTTTTAGCAAAATATTAAGAAGTACATATTTTGTCAAGTATATCAAGGACCAACTTTTATGACATGAATTTCCTTTTTAATACGATCTGATCTGTGGTGTAGTAAAAAAAAAGATTTTGAAATATAACAAATACTTTGCTACACCACTTAAGTAATAGTACTTGTAGTAGTGTTATAGAATGTTTAAATTATGATTACATTTCAGCACGTTGGCAAAAATCTTAAACAAAAGTCTCCTATAGATGTAGATTTTATGCATCAGTAGAATGACTGAGACCATAAAACTTACATTTAGGGCCCCCTTGGGCAGCCCGCAAGTAGCTATAAGCTGAAAGCACTGCCCAATCGTATACTTAAAATAATAAAGTGTTGAAACATTACAGCTGAGCTGTATACTTTGGTCTATCTTAAAAAATAGACAGAATGCATAGCATGCAATAGCACTGTCATGCAATGTAAATGCAATCTAAAGCTTCTAGTTGAACATACAGTAAACTTGTTTTTTTCTATTTCTGTACAGCAAATCTTTTCAGAAGTGTTGAAAAAGAACTTAGTTTACCCATTTGAACATAACAGCAGATGAAATGGGTGTTTGTGTATGTAAAAGCATTACATTTCAGTATTTGCTGTAAAAATAAAATAAAGAGAAACATTATAGGTGTCTTTGCATTGTGCAGCGGTTTTAAGCCCATGGAGAGTAAAGTGAATTATTTCTGATGTAGCCACTTTCGTACAAAAGCAAATGCACTGAAGATGTTTATTCAATCTATGTGTAAATTTGAATGTTCAGCTGTGTTTGTGTGTGTTCCAGATTATTGATCAGGTCTTTCTGAGGCTGTATTTTTGAACCAATCGTAAAGTGCTGATGCTAAATGGCATCAGAGTTACTTCATAAAACATTCCAAGACTGAGCTTCGCCTATGAACAATATTAATTGGTAAAATGGAAAAGTTAAAATGCAAAAATTATTCTTTGTTAGTGCTGAAAGGAAGCGTTCATAGGTCTACACAGACTCACACATACACACTCAGGTGATTCACCGAACAAATAGCTTTCCTATTGATTTATATAAATGAGAGATTAATTGGCTTTTAGCCATGTTTACTACCTCATTTAAACATATAAAATAAATAAAACAGACAACTCAAAGCTCTGCATGCAAAACACCTTCCACCCTAACAGCTCTTTTCCTTTCACCTGCTCTCTCTTCACAGATGGATATTCAGCAGGTGACGCTGTATTGTGACCCTTCGCTTGCCATTCAAGAGACTTGCTGTGAGATACCTGGTGCTCAGGTAAGACTGGAGGCCATTTCAAACAATAACAGCGATAAAGTGCAGAGGAAATACTATTTGCTCTCTGTCTTTAAAATCTCTTTTATAAATGTGTTTAGTTAGAAAACAGGAAAAACAATATTATGAGAAAAAAATGGCTGTTGAATAGGATACTTTTAAAATTAAAATATAATTATAAGTTAATCATCATTAAAGAAGTAATAATATTTATTTTATTCAAATCTTAATAAATTCCCATTCAAATAAAGTGTGGTTTAAATATCTATTTAATCACAGATGTTCTGTATTATTAGTCTGAAATCTGATACAAAAAAGAAAACATTTTAAAACGTTTGAGAATTTATCCCAAATGTAAGCACTAAAATGTTTTATGCCACCAACTTATTTTGACTTTTTAAACCATTCAAACATTTGTTCAAAGTGTCATAATATGGCAAAAATGAACAACACTGCAGAGTTCTCAACATTTTCACCTTAAGCATGGTATTGCTGTTTTATTTTTTTGCACCTTTTTAAACATTTGCCACATATTTGAAGTTTGCCTAATGTTATGAAAAATCTGAAAAGTAGCTGGAATGTTTGGTTGGATGGGATTGGCTCCTTCTTAGAAGGGACTTTCATATCACCTTTGCCAATAATAAATGTTTCATTATATGTTTATTCAAAAAAAAAAAAAACAAGAATAGCATTTTTCCCTTCATTGCCGCTTGATTAGATTTGTGTATATGCAGGTCAGTTGTCTGTTAATATAGTGAGGACTGATCCACTGATGGGACATTATTGGCTGCCAGTCAGCTGATGTTTTAGGTTCCCTTCCAACTGGACTATAACCATGCTCATTTTCCATGACCTCCACAAGCTTTTAGAGTTGGATTTGAGCACATTTGGAAAACATTCCTGAGATTTTCTCCAATGGCCTCACCATTTCCATAACCTTGTCCTAGGACACTAATCTACCTGAGTCCTGATAGACCAGGATGTGTCAGCTCTGCAGCACTACAAAGGCATTTTCAAAGAATGTAGGGAGATGTCAAAAACTGTCAACTGCCAAAGAAATTAGTAAACGTTCCAACAGGAAAACATGATTTTATGTTTTAGAAATGAAACATTTGAAAAAAAAAAAAAAGATTCCTGAACTGTGTTTTTGTCCTGATACATCCTAATAATCCAGGCAAAAAAAAAATCTAAAAATGTTGAGTCAGGTCCTGGGCAAGTAATTCTTTGTTAAAACAGTTTGTCTCTTCCCCAAGAGACATTTTCAGTTTGTGGAGTTACAAGAAAACTCAGCCTTATTCAAGCCTTATAAGCAATAAGCAAAACAACAAGTTTACCAGTGACAACCAAAAGTGGTTGTTCACATGCAAAACAGGACCATGAGTCTAACGACTGATAGTTTAACAACAAACTGTTTCTCTTCACATAAATGACTTCCTTTACTTCTCTTTCTAACCAACATTCCTCTCGATCAAGGAGGATGTGTCCAAATGTCCCTCTTCTTACAATACTGTTATTGCGAGTATGACTCAGCTCTCTGTCAATATCAGAGTAATGATGGGTGGTATGACCCAAATTTTATATACAATATTTTCAACAATTATACCTGCATCACGGTGTTTGACAGTAGTTTTCTTTTCATCACACCTCAGCTTAGAATAAAATGTGTAAACACTGCTTATTTATTAGCAAACCTGAAGTTACTCTTTTTCTGCAACACATAAACTATTTATTTACTTTTTTTATTTGACTGTAACTCTGTCTGTGTTGCTGTTTCACTTCTGTATGGCTTTTCTTATTTTCCTGGTTGTAGACAGTAATCACACATTTTGATATGAAAGATCATCATCGGGTCTATTGTTTTGTGTTATTTAATAAAACTTAATAGGTTGATTCAGCCTTTGTGCATCTCTTCAACTCAATCCTGAATCCTGACAAAACAAGCCTCCCTAGGCTTTTAACATTCACATTAGAAGCACATTAACATTAAATTTACGTTGCGCATGAAATCAATCACGTCACTGAAGAGGTGTATACTACGTTCAGCATTGGCAAAAATGGGAAAAGTTTTTTTTGTTTTTAATGTCCATCAATATAAGCAGTGAAATCACCACCTGCCGCCAGTTTTTGAAAAGCAGCTCCAGCAACAACATTAGCTTGCTAATATACATGTCTGTGCTGCGAGGAAAAATGTCCCCCGTGAAACACTTCACTGGCGGGCGAGACGCAACGTTCCAAACGTGCTCGGGCTTTTTAAACCTGATTGTCAGTATTCAGAAAATTCATGTCATAACAAAAATAAAAAACATTTTTCGGTACAAAATGGTATAACGCACAGCCCTTCATCAGGTCACTAATGATCAGTTGTTAGGCTGATTTTGCATGTGAACAACCAGTTTTGGTTGTCACCAGTAAACTTGTTGATTTACTATGCAAAGGTGTTTTTTTTTTAAGATTGAGTTTACCTACAACTCCTCAGACTGAAGGATATTGGAGAAGAGAGGAAACATTTCAACCAACAGGAACCCATACAGAGGACTCAACTTTTAACGAACCGTTTTCTTGTTAAAAACAATTCTCTTTTCATGTTTTTCCTTTAAATACATTAAAAATTGTGAAACAACAAGAAGCAGACATTTATATATTTAACATGCAAGGAACCTATTTAGTCTAGAAATCCACCAGTTACCTAAGTCATTTTTTCAATTGTCCTACTTTTTTATAAAGTTTTTAACATAAAATAAGTACAAGTCATTCAGAACATAGACATATCCCAATCTGAGTAAATAGGCTGAGTAAATAAAATTTCATAGGCTATAAGCTGAATATACTGTAAATATGAATCTAATTGAAGGGATTTTGCCTTAAAGAAAGCCTAAAATTGCATTTTCTATACAGTATATTTTTTTCTATTATTTGCTCGTCCAGCTCGTCCCTTTCTTCTTGTATTTTTTTCAGTGCGTGCAAACCTCAGATCAAAGCCTTATCAAATCTAAAACAGATTCATTGGATTAATAACAGTGCAGCAGTCAGTTCAGGTATGAGAAGAATTGCAAAAAGCCACTTCTCTGGTTTATTTTTAAGATAAAAGACATTTTTGCTTCCAGTCAATTTCTTCACATATTTCTTCAGGGTGTCTGTGTTTATGTGTCTGTATGGACTCTTTTTTTTCCATTACTGAATGAATTTGAAGGCGATACACAAACAGGGTGAGAAGTGCCTTCAGATTTCTGAAAATGAAGTCCTGTGCAAGAGGGACTTGTGCTGTAAAATTGATTAGAGGGGCCTGGAGGAAGAAATGTATTTTTCTCTGTTGGCTTGTGGCATGTGGGCTGCAGGGCTCTCTCCAAGCAGGATTTTAAATTTTAGTTAGGAGGTGGATGAGGAAATGTGCAAAATCATAAACACAGCTGTGGTGGCAGAAACATTTCAAAATGCAAATGAAGGGGGTGGTTATAAGTTCATTGTTTTGCTGACAGTGATAGAGCATGATGATTCGAATTTTGGAACTGGGTTTTATGAATACATTCGGTGTCTCAAGACAACATGCGCTCAGAATTGTGCCAAACTTGGCCTTTTTTTTAATCTATTTTGAATCCTTGTATTTATTATCTACAAAGTAAAACAAACTATTGGCACTTTGTAGAGTGATGTGTTTTGCAGCGTCAAGGTAAAGCTTTTAAACCTAAGGACACTTTATCAACTGCCAAGCATTATGCAGTCCCTCCAGAAAGTTGCGATGTTGCAATCGCAACTATTAATGCAAATTCAGTCATCATTTGGAAATTTCGCGAGGCCTTGCAATTTTCACCAGTTATCGTAACATTTCCGCAAATCTGACCAAATCACCATAACTTTTTCTGCATTTTCATCATTTTGGACCAATCACCGCAACTTGGCTGGATTTTGAGCAATCCCTTTTGCTCCCTTCAGCTTTCAGTCCGCTGTAAAATATGCCAGCGGGAACTCGTCAATCCGTTCCAACGTCTGGAAAAGTTCCTCTAGAGCATGCTGAGTTTATGAAAATTAAATGCCGTAATAGTTTAAGACATTTACCTAAAACAACACCATTTCCCTACCATCAACAGCAGCTGCGTCGAGCTAAGTGAAACCGACACAGCAGTGATGGTGTATGGCATGCCTTTGTATCATATAATTGGCTTTGTTGGGTTTTATGTAATTACATTTTAGATTTCGGTTTTGACCAGAAAAAAATACATACGGTTACCATACGGTACTTGAAAATGTTATTTGCACTTTAAATATTATGTTAAAACCCCGTCTTTTTGGGACGGTTACATGCAACTTTTTGTAAGACCATGTTATGGCAAAAATAAAGCTTGAAAAAATTTTGCAACTTTGAACACAACTTTTTGAAAAAGGTGCCGCAAAATCAGCAATTTTACGCCGCAACAATCACAAAAAAACACTGCAACTTCATGCAGAGACTGATTATGATGAATCACACTGTGATTATGGTGCATTGCACAAAATGGATGGAATATTACAAATTGAGGAATAAGCCTTCTTTTGTTTTTATTTTAGGCCACATTAGACTTGATCCAAAGCTAAACAGTTGATGTGCAGTCACATGGTTTTTCAAAGTTAGTTTCCACACACAACTGTCATACATCACTGAATTGTTTTGTTTGTTTGTTTTTCCTGCTGGAGTCTATACTCCATGAAAAAAACAAAAACAAAAAAAGAAAACTTGTATATGCCATTATTTAATAACAACTCTTTCCTGGTTAGAGAGCCACAGTTTTTGTCAGACAAATTCCTCTATAATATCTGTTTTATCTCTATTCATGAGCTTTTGGTTGTTTGAATAGGTTCATAAACATTTGCTTCTGGATACAACAGTCCAATTCTGAAACAAGTAACTGAAGCAAACTGCTGTGTTGAAGAGCTTTCAGCATAAACATACATGCTCAGAAAACATCTGATAATAATTTCTTATGAGAAGGATGGCTGAAATGTTTTGTTGCCAGTTGTGACAAGAAGGGGCTGAAGACTCGAAGCTGTGATCAAAATAAAATCAAAATCAAAACATTTTTCATCCAACTGTGACAGTGAGAGCTGATTTTGGCAGTTCAAGTGAAGTATGTGATGGCTTTTACTAAAAGGTTAAGGCTTGGACACAAACAGGTGTCCTAATAGGACATTCTATATCAAACACTGAAACCGGTTTCTTAATGTATAAAACTGGTTGAGCTTAAAAGTGGTACTTTCCTTTTCCTTTGAAAGGGGAGTAAAGGAAGCCATTTTTGTGAAGAAAAACCACCCATCATTAAACAGGGAAGGAGGCCTTCGTGTCCAGTTGTCCCCCTCCTACAATGCTGTTATTGCAAGTATGACTCAGCCCCTGTGAGCAAAAGGTGTGAATCAGGGCACTAACAATAATCAGGTGATGGGGCACATGACCCTCTATGAAAAATAGATACTGTCAAGGCACTAACAACCTATCGTTTGGCCTATGGTCCTCTTTTGCATGTGACCAGACCTGTTGTCCTCCATGTGGAGGCAGTGGTTATAAGGCTAAGTTCACGTCAAGCTCCTCAGACTGAAGAAGGCTCTTGGAGGAGAGACGAAACATTTCAATAAAGGAAGAACCCGTCCAGAGGACCTACATATTTTTTTCCTTTTGATGTTTTACCTGGATTACTGAGATGTATCAGGACACTTAAAAGTGGTCAAAAAACAGCAGAAATCGTGTAAAAAGCTTGTTGATGATTACAAGATATACAGTATACAGTAAATCTGAAACTTGCCAAGGGACTGATATTACTGTATGTATACTATTGAGCCTTTGCCTATAATGTTGTCTGTGCATGGATAAGTGTTTAGCAAACTGTTGAAGTTGTTTATTGAAAAAGTATTCCGATTATTAAAAAAAGTCTTTGGAAATATTTGACCAAAAATATGCAACAACATATTAGTTTAATTTTAAGAATAAATATTAGGAATTCAGTAATTTATAAAATTTGTCTTCTTTTTCAATGTTATTGTATAGGTATAAGAGTTGCCTAATCTTTCATTTATTTTATTTTCTCCCAGTAGGGTACACACTATAGCTTGGTTTTCCCAATAAAGAAAAAGATGCATTTTTCAAAATCTAAAATACGTTAACTTTTCCTTTTGCATTTTTGTTTGTACAATTTTAACCACTGCTAGTACGATCAGAGACCTCCTGCTAGAGAAGAATCTAAATCATCTATATTTTCAGTCTTTTTGAGGGGCAAGACTCATTTTGTGCCAATACACATTTCATGTAGCGACAATGAAAATTCCCTTTTTTTTACTGTGAAACAATGGAGCACCCCTGTTGTAACTCTGAAAATCTTAGCATATCAGTGTGTTCAAACACAGCCTCACAGAATGACTGGCACATTGCAGTTTGTCAACCAGTAGTATGTTATTTCTGCCTTATCATTCTGTGTCCTGATTGCTTGCAGTGCCCTCCTGATGCTTCAAAGAGCCGCCGAG
This sequence comes from Cynodonichthys magdalenae, assembly GCA_031762555.1. Taxonomy (NCBI): domain Eukaryota; kingdom Metazoa; phylum Chordata; class Actinopteri; order Cyprinodontiformes; family Rivulidae; genus Cynodonichthys; species Cynodonichthys magdalenae. The sequence goes on from JARVJO010000155.1 coordinate 8,063,904, forward strand.
CTGCTGAAAATGACCTGGTTGACAATACTTTCACTCAGGTAAATCACACACCTCTGATACGCCAGATAAGCTTTCGCACTGTGAAATGGGCAAAACTTGGAGGTGCAACAATGATATATGTACAAAGTAACCCACAGCCCAAGAAAAGTATCCAAAATGTTATTGCTTAAAAATTATTACATACATACATACATACATACATACATACATACATACATACATACATACATACATACATACATACATACATAC
>JARVJO010000155.1:8069091-8113667 GCA_031762555.1 Cynodonichthys magdalenae
TACATACATACATACATACATACATACATACATACATACATACATACATACATACATACATACATACATACAGACAGTACATACATACATAAAACAAGTACTTTTACAGACAGTTGAATAGCCCTGTCCTTGAATGTCCCAGTCCCAGTTTTCATACCAGATTTGTGAAGATATGGCACAGCATCTCATGTGATTAATACATAGTCATATTTTTTTCAAATACCATTTTTTGAATATCAAGGTATACCAAAATACCATCATACTGCCCAAGCCTAACCCAAAACTTATCCACAAAAAAAAACAAAAAACAAAAAAACAATCAAACTGTTAGGAGAAATGAGTGCCAGTGTAAACAAATGTCTCTTAATATCAGGGTTATTAAACACACATACAGTACAAATGACTTGCCATAGTTCATTTCAAATTATCACTTACATGATGCAACTGTCTGTTATGTAAAAACCTCTTGTCTCCCTCCACTGCTACTGTGCATGATCTGTGGCACTGCAGAGTTCTTCCCACACAATTTCAAGCTTCTGCATGTTATTCTGAAATAACCATGTCTTGTTTAGTAGAATGTCTAGATAATTTCTGTCTGCTTCTTTTCTATTGGAACTGTTGGCAAAATGCATATAAACAAAATGTTATTGCCTGTGACTGATGTATTTGTCATCAGTTCACTGTACGCATCAAAAAATGTCTGTACTGAATTGTCCATTCGTCCATCCATTTGCTTCTGCTTATCTGGGGTCGGGTCCCAGTGGCAGCAGCCTAAGCAGAGAGACCCAGATTTCCCTCTCCCCAGTCACTTGGGCCAGCTTATCTGGGGAAATCCCAGGGAGTTCCCAGGCCAGCTGAGAAACATAGTCTGTCCAGCATGTCTTGGGTCTTCCTCTGGGTCTACTCCCAGTGGGATGTGCCCGGAACAACTCACCAGGGAGGTGTCCAGGACGCATCCTAACCAGATGCCCAAGTTATCTGGCTCCTCTCAACATGGAGGAGCAGCAGCTCTGCAAAAAAAAGAACAGCGCCTAGAAATTCTGTCCATAAAAGTTATGAACAGAATCTGTGAAAAGGGCAACCTTAGCAGACTTCCACTTAATACTTGCAATGCAGACCAAACTCTGACATCGGTTGTACAGGGACCTAACAGCCCGTATCAAAGAGCTTGCACCCCATACTCCAAAAGAACCCCCCACAGGAGTCCCCAAGGGACACGGTCAAATGCCTTCTCCAAGTCCACAAAATATATGTAGACTGCTTGGATGAACTCCCATACACCCTCCAGGACCCTGCTGAGGGTGTAGAGCTGGTCCAGCATTCCACGACCAGGAAGAAAACCACACGACTCAGGAGCCCCAGGCTCTGCCTCCTTACGAGAAGACGTGTCGGTGGTATTGAGGAGGTCTTCCTTGTATTCAGGCCAACGACCCACAATGTCCCGAGTTGAGGTCAGCAGCCCACCATCCCCACCATAAACAGTGTTGGTGGCGAACCGCTTTCCCCGAGACGCCGAATGGTAGACCAGAACTGCCTCGAAGTAGTATGGAAGTCTTTGTCGGTGTCCACCAGCGGTTTCGAGGGTTGCCGCCATGACAGGCATGACAACCTTACGGCCACAGCTCAGGCAAGCTGCCTCGGCAATGGAGGCACGGAGCATGGCCCACTCGGTTTCAATGTCCCCCACCTTTCCCAGAACATGTTTGAAGTTCTCCCGGAGGTGTGAGTTGAAGCTCAGTCAGACGGGAGACTCTGCAATATGTTCCCAGCAGACCCTCTCTATACATTTGGGTCTGCCAGGTCTGACCGGCATCCTCCCCCACCATCGGAGCCAACTTACCACCAGGTAGTGGTCAGTTGACAGCTCCTCCCCTCTCTTCACCCGTGTGTCCAAGACCATCGAACTGCAACCTAGGGTGTCCTGGTGCCAAGAGCACATATGGACACCCTTTATGCCTGAACATAGTGTTCGTTATGGACAATCAATGACAAGCACAAAAGTCCAATAGCAAAACACCACTCGGGTTCAGATCGGGGGGTGTTCCTCCCAACCATGCCCCTCCGTGTCTCACTGTCATTGCCCATGTGAGCGTTGAAATCCCCCAGCAAGACGAGGGAGTCCCCATCGCTCTCCAGCACCCCCTCCTGGGACTCCAAAAAGCGTGGGTACTCTGAACTGCTGTTAGGCACATTGGCACATAGGCACAAACAACACTCAGGACCCATCCCCCCACCTATAAGCAGAGGGAGGCTACCCTCTCATTCACAGGGGTGAACCCCAATGTACAGGCACCAAGATGGGGGGGCAAATAAGCATGCCCACTCCAGCTCGGCGCCTCTCAGCATGGGCAACTCCAGAGTGGAAGAGTGTCCAACTCCTCTCGAGGAGACTGGTTCCAGAGCCAGAGCGGTGCATCAAGGTGAGTCCAATGATACCTAGTCGGAACTTCTCTACCTCACACACCAGCTCAGGCTCCTTCCCCACCAGAGAGGTGACATTGCATGCCCCTAGAGCCAGCTTCCATAGCCGAGGATCGGACCGCCAAAGTCCCCGCTTTTGACCACTGCCAATTTCACCTACAGCCCAGTCCATAGAAAGGGGGATCCACATCTCCTTTTCGGCTGTGCCTGGCCAGGTTCCATGGTCAAAAACCCGGCTACCAGGTGCTCACCAACGTGCCCCCATCCAGGCCTGGCTCCAGAGTGAGGCCCCAGTGACACGCATCCAGGCAAGGGAACACTAGATCCAATATTGTCATTCATCATGAGGGGTCTTCAGGCTGCACTTTGTCTGATTCCTCACTTAGGACCTGTTTGCCTTGGGTGACTTTACCAGGGGCATGAGGCCCCTGACAACATAGCTCTTAGAAACATTGGAACACTTAAACCTCTCCACCACAATAAAGTGGCAGCCCAGGGGGAGGTATACTGAATTGTCACAGTACAAATACATGTACCAGAATACCCATAGTACATACATCAAGGACAGACTAAAAGGAAAAACTTTAAATCAACAATGCAATCTTGAAATCAGTCTTATAAATATGAAGCCAGTGATGTGAGGCGAACATTGGTGTTTTATGTGCACATTTTCTTGTGTCTATTTAAAGATGAACCAATATGCCAAATATAAATGACCAAGAGATGATCTATGCCCAGATACAGTGAATAACAAAAACCTAAACCTGAAAAAAAGAAGGGACATTTAGCTTATTATCAGAGCTCTGTTTAAAAACAACAGCACCAATCTTAGAAGGGGGCTGCAATAATGCATAAAACATGTACAGCACATCTGTGAAGACACAGAGAGTCAAAGAAATGCTGTGTGACAACCACTAAGATGGCCTGTCTGCAGTAATGACCCATCACCCACTGAAAACATTGGCTGTGTTCTAGAAAAGAAAACAAGGCAGAGGAAGGAACAGTAAATGGGTGTTAGATTTTGCAAAGCAACAATGGGAGACATTTTGCTTTCAAAACTTTCACAGTTGGAGGCCCAGTTTACTGAACGCTTACAGTGTTGTTCAATAGAGATGATGTAACACGGTGGCAAACACAATTTTATTTTTACTTTTTTACAGGGTTTCAAACTGATACATTCGGAACTGTGCAAAAACATATCAAACCATACAATTAAAGCTGTTATGATTTGGGTTTAAAATGACTGAGAAACATTAAAGTTTTTTAATGAATTATACTAAAATACCTGAACAAAAAAAGCAAACAAACAAGTAAACCATTTTCAAATATCTACTCCCATACAAGGGGCATGCAAAGGACAAGCAGAAACAAAATATGGTCTGTTTCAGATTGTCCTGTTGGGACACCCACTCGGGCCAGTTTGTCAGACACTACAGCTCTTCTCTCTTGAAAATTAAACCATACAACAAATAAACAAAAAAAATCAAGTTTATATTTTACTTTTAGTCTTTATTTCTTTGGAGTATTATGTGTTGTTTGTTCTGATGATTGCTTCAACAAAGATGCATAAAGTCATTCTATATAACATTTTTTTTGTTTTGTTTTGTTTGCACTCCGTCTTGTTTCATCATTCACATAAGGGGATCTAAATTCAGTTATTTATTCATTGGAGTTTGTGTTTGTACTCTTTGGTGTTAACTCAGAGCTCTAAGCTCCGGCAGACTCCAGGACATAACAATCAATTCCATTGATGCTTCCAGCTAGATACGAACACCTCATGTTTCTTTCTCTGTCTCAGCTCTCACTGCTTCCTGCATTCTCGGCTATCTCTTATTGCACATTAGAATATTTTTGTTTTTAATGTCTGAATGTGTTTATAGGTGATGCAATTAAATGACCCTAAAGTGCCTTGCAAGTTTAAGGAAGAAAATGGGTTGTTTCAGAAAAGCAAATCATTGTTTTAGAAAATATTTCAGCTATTATATAGTAAGGTTCTTTACAAACATGGTGTATCAATATCCTACCTCTTGTAGATAGTTATTTGATCTTCCTCTGTTTGGAGAAGATGCCATGTCTGATAAGTCTGAATGCAGACAAGGATGAAGAGGATTCACGTCATCTTAAAAGAAGTTCTTTCTTAAACATTTCATGAAGCTTCATGCAAATGTTAAACTTTTACGCTGCCATCATTTTTGAAATACAAGCTAAAATAGATAGATTTTTATGGAAATTTGCTAGCCCACATAGCAGCAGCAGCAATGTGCCAGGGGCAGCTTGGGAATACTGTTCTTTTGACAAGAATCCCATCATTTTCTGCTAAAAGAGCAGACAATATAAAATTGATGACAATGTAAAGGTCTAAAATTCTGTGTTTGCTTACATGAACTCCTGCAAATTTGTTTTTGGAAGCAGCCACTCTTGGTCATTTTGACAAGCTAGTAAACTAAAACTTCCAAAGCAAATCAAAAGTTACTTTTGTTGTTTTCTTTTGTGCTTTTAGACATAATAAAATGCACACCCAAGGCTCATAAATGATAATAATCCCCATTGAGGTAAAACAAGGCATTTATTTTTGAATAGTATTATTCACAAACCAAAATAAATATATTTAGATAAATAAATTATTGCTGCTATAGATGAGTGACAACTGTTTAATAACTACAGAAATGTATTAATACAAGCCAAATGAAAGACATCTTCAGCAACAATCCTTAGACTTTTTTTTTAGATGTTTCCATGGAAACACTTAAAGTCAGCCAATGCCCTGTTCTCCCTGCAGACTTGATTACTTTTTCCTTTTGGACTTTATCTTTGTGTTTGGATATGTGTCAGATGTTTAGCAATCTGTTCTTTACGCAGTTTTATAACTTTGTAGAGTGGAGTATAAGCTTATGCTTTTAGTCACACGATGGCTTTAGAGAGACACAAAAACAGCGTGGGGTGAGTGGAGAAAGACCTTTGATGGTCCAGTTAGTTTAGTTTCTGCAACTTCTGTCCTAAGTGACCAAAGGTTTTGAGAATGACACCAATAATAATGTCACAATATTTCCATACAATCTAGATTGTTATTAAAAGTAAACAATGAAATGCAACAAATCACAAAGTCCCTTTTTTTGGCTTGAAACTAAAACGAATCCTAAAATATTATTTTTTACTGCATTTTAGCCTTTCCACAAAAGGAAGGGCTGCATCTTTTCCGTGATCTTCTTGTTAACACAAGCTGGAGATCACTCTGTCATGCTGATTAAATTCGAATAGCAGACTGGATGCCTTAAAAGGGGAATGGAGCTGCAGGATTGGGCACTACCAGTGCAGAGCTAGTTCATAGACGGCAGCAGACAGGTAAGAGTGCTTCTGCTCGCACAGTGAGGCACAGAGGGTGGTCTGTTGTCAAGGGGGAAAGCAAACATGCCTATTCTCCCCAATAAATAAACAAGCATCAGGGAAAGACTGATATTCTGAAAAGATATGACAGTTATAAAGTCATTTTCTCTGAAGATACTTTCTTTCCATTTGGGTAGAAAATTGAAGAGGAAAGGTGAGCAACACCATAAGTCCTATGTCATGCAAACAATAAAGCTTCCTAAAACCCTTCATATGTGGGGTTGCTTCTTAGCCTTGGGTGGGTGGTAAGGGTTATAAAAAACTCTAAAAAAAAAGAAAAGATACCTTAACATCTTTCAAAAGCAGCTTCTTTCAACTATTGGAAAACAGTTTGGTGATGAACAATGCCTCTTTCAGGACTGTGCCATGAGGTAAAACTGATAATTAATTGTCTCAGAAAACAAACAGCAGGATTTTTGGGCTAAATCTCCAGACTTTATTCTCTTAAAGAATTTATGGTCAATCCTCAAGAGTCAGGTGAAAAAAAGGAAACCAGAAATTGACCAATCTAAAATAAAAATAATAAAAAGATTTTAGTGGCTGCCATTAGTCAGGATTTAGACCCAGAGGTTGATTGACAGCTTGCCAGGGCAATTTGCAGGGGTTGTGAAAAAGAAGGGCCAGGACAGCAATTTTTGACTTTTTGCATAAATCTAATGCACCTGTCAATAAAAAGCCTTTAAAACTTCTGAAAGGTTTGTAATTGTACGTACTTAATAGGGGTGCAATGATGCAGAAAATTCACGATTCGGTTTGGTTCGATACTTTAGTCTCAATATTTTTTCGGTACAAAAAAGAGCTATTTCAATGCACTTCTTAACTTGTAATATTTTGGAACTAATTTTGAACATTTGTTTAACCTCAAAACTACAGTTTTTGAATGAAATGTTGCTGAAACAGCGGGTTTCTCAGTGGATCTGTGCTTGACAATGCAGCCTAAGTGGAGCAGTCGAACACAGAGCCACTGATCCTTCAACTCAGAGCATCTTCAGAAGACAAGTTGATAAACTAAATTTTAAAAATCTGTATTGTTCGATACAAGGGTGTATTGAACGGTTCGATACAGATACATGTATTGTTGCACCCCTAGTACTTAAGTTTAGAAAAAATAATACAAATGCTTAAGCAGCATATTGTGTTACTTAAAAAGTACTTGTGTCATTGTCAAATCTTTTTTGGCACAGATTTACTGTATAACTCATGACTGGTCCAGAAGTGTTACAGCTAACTCCTGCTGGTCTTAGCATTTTCAAATATCCCCAAAATCTATGTAAATAATAAAACTGATGGTGGGTTTATATATAAATTAGTGTTGAAATATATACATTTAATTGGTTGATAAATCAATCAATTTTAGTTGCATTTAGACTAGTCATTAGCTCATCATTCTTGTGAGGCATTTCTCCATGTTGGGGTATTTTAATAGGATTTCAGCAACAGACAAGATACAATATTATATTTTATATTAAAAAACAAACTTCAAATGACTTTAGGACATTTCAAGTTGAAAGGCTCTGAGACTGTAAACCTTAACACATCAGATGACAGAGCATACACCAACTGTTTTTAATTACCAAGCTTCACACTTTTTTTTAATTTTAGACAGACTTTGCTAAGTAAAAAAGAAAGCAGAAAAAAAAAACAAGAGCCTCTGCCATGTGTTCAGCAGTGTGACATTTCAACAAATGTTCCACTCACACCTAGGGGTTCTTTTACCAAAATAACATTGACAAAACAGACAAATCCCTCTAGATGTGGAAGATTTGTTAAACTTTCATGCGAATATGCTTTCAGTCCAATAAAATTACCTCAATCTATTTATTTTATAATGTATTCAACAACACATGTCTCTTATTTCATTGGCATATTTTTAAATTGGTTTTACTTCTTTTTTCCCATTTGCTCTCATGCAGGCACATACATGTATAAATTACCTCAAGGTCTCACCATTTACATCTGTACATCAGTTTCTTTACACAATAAACGGACTGAGTAATCCAAGATTCTAGTATGCTGCCCAGATGTTACAAAGCCACAAAACAGCTTCCTTTGATTAAACAAAGCCTCGCTAAGTGACAGCACATTAAGCTCTATATGCATGGAATGTTGGGTGCTCTGCACATGAGAAACACAAGGTTCACCGTGGGTTAAATACAGTGTGGGAAGTATAACTTCTCTAGATGTTTATTCTTTTTATTTTTTATTTAAGTTGCCTAATGAAGCCTAGGCGTAAATTCAGACTGGAAGACTCTCCCCACCTCACCTGCTCCACCCGTTCGCCGTGTCATGTGCCCAGCTGCGGCTCATCAGCGCCAGATCCCCCTCCTCCCCGTAACCAATCATTTCACAGAAGATTCAGGTCTAAAGGCCCAGCACCCAAGGATCTGTCTGCTCTCCAGACATGTTCAACCCACCTCCACCTTCATCTCTGGCCCTTCCTGGCAACCTCCGACCTCCACACCACCACCAGTGTCCAAGCCCCGGGGGGTGAAATGTTATTCCTAAAGCCTAATTTTTCACCCACGTCTTCAGCCAGTGCTTGAGTGCCTAAGAACTTTCTCCATATCAATAAAACTGTTTAACTGCTATCATTCTCTGTGTGAATCTTTCCAGGTTGAAATACGGATTGGCTTTGCAGTTTATAAATGTATTTGGAAACCTCTGGCTACTAACTAGAGCTGGGGAATTTGCATGAAACCCTTTTATATGGGGCACCAAGTGGTAAATAAAATATTTAAAAATGTCACTAACATACAGTATTTTTATTATTTAGCTCACTTTCTGAGTCTAAAATACTAGTTCAAACATTTCCACAAGCATTTTCCTGTTATTTAGCTCACTGTTCTTACAGTTTGCTAATGTTGTTGTGTGCCTTTTGTTGTGACATCATCATTATACAACAAAAGCTAATGCTGCGAACACTGCTGAAGGTTTAATTGAAACGGTCCCTGTGGTTCGGCAGTTTGAAGTACAACTCAGACACTGGCCGCAACTGCAAGTTTAATGTTATGTAGGGATGCATTTGCAGCCTTAGCGGCTTTCGCAGCATTAGCTTTTGTCTCAGGATGATGATGTCATAACAAAAGCCACCAAGCAACAGCAAAGACTGCATTCAATTCAGAAACATTAAAATGTAAACTTCAACAATGAGCCACATCATTTAAGATTTAACTTTTGCATTTAGATTTACACATTAGATTTAGGATTTAACATTTAGACATAACATTTAATATTTAGTAAAAATTTAGCAAAAATTAGGAACAGTGAGCTAAAAAAATGTTAGTGGTAATTTTTGAACTAGGATTTTACATTCAGAACGTGAGCTAAATGATGAAAATGAAAATATTTTATACTCGGTGCCCCATACTTGAAAGCTCAATAGAAAATAAAACTTAAGTTGCATTGTATGTATTACCTAGATTTTGACAAATACAAAAAATAAATAATAATTTTTAACTCTTAGTTGTTTTACTACAAAAATAAAAAGAGGGAGGTCACTGATTTTTTTGTTTTCCTATTGGGACTATACAAACATGTAGCTTGCAGCTGCTCAGTTGGCTTACAAAAAAAAAAAGAAAAAAAAAACTCAAACGCTTAACTCAAATCCAAGTCTAACGATTGCCATCTTTGGCAATTTCTAGTCTTACAAGGATTAGCATGCAGTTCTGTTGGCTTGAATACTTTTTTTTTCTGTAGCAGTTTGTAATAGTTGCCTCAGCAGCAGGGCAGTGGGATACAAGAGGCATAATTGACTGCTCTGACCCACAGCACTGAACCCCATCTTCTGGTGATGTCAAACAACCTTTCTTTGCAGCTAGTATCAAATAAGGGTTCAGTACAGGGTTATGTGCAGATTGCTTGTCTGTGTGGGGGGGGGGTCACAGCAGTTACTGCCTTCCTGAGATATGACAAATCTCACCCTCACTGTTCCTTATCTCGCCGCACTCTAAGCTTTTTTTTTACCCCTTTCTTGCTTTCAACCCAGTTCCCAGCTGAAAGGTCACCTAGGCTTCAAAGATCCAGTCTTCTTTGTCTTTTTTTGCCTCCATGTCTGACTACTTCACTTTTTATGATGAAGCACAGCAGCACCTGTAAAATAACTTCTTTTTATTTTCTTTTGCCAAAACTCTTTTTTTCTAACTCACTATTGGACCAGTTGTTTTCGCCCAACCGTCTATAGTTCTTTGTCTACTTCCTTGTTGACTTCTTCTCTTTTTTTTTTTTTGTTTTCAAATCCAATTTGTTATTCTATGCACAACAAGCTTTGTCTTTTTATATACCCCAGGGCTCATGGGATATGGTACTTCGCGTCCTCTCGGTCCTCTTTCATCTATATTTTCTTGTTTTACAGGGTAAAGAATAAATGCTAATGACCCACGTGTGCAACCAAGATGGCCCCCATTTCATCTTTTATTGTTGTTTATCTGATGCAATGAATTGTAATGGTTACAAGATTTAAAAGAATGCACTGTACATGCAGTAAGAGAACAAGAGTTCCCCTATAACAAAATAAAGAAAAGTCACTTTGTATATGCATTAAGGCAATATAAATATGCCGCATTAATTTTTATTTTTTATTTGCTTATTTGTGCCAACAGGATTTTTTTTCATCTAAAGATCTTGCAGAAAAGGTAAGCATCACAAATTACTTACACACATGATTTAATGATATAGCTTTTTTTACGAGGCTTGTGAGACAGCTTACTCAGCCTTTGGTTCGAAAAAGATAAAAGTGCATGTCCTTCACATGTGCTCCAGTTTCCTTCTACTGTCCACAAAATGACAAGAAAGTTAGATGGACTGAGGCTTCTCTTTAAATAGAGTGGCAATCCAGTACATGCATTTTCCCCTAACCCAGTGCAGGGACCAGGATTACCGAGAGACTTGCAATGACTGTTGGAATATAAACAAGAGGACAACATGTAGGCTAAATCTGTTGTGCATTTGTCTTTGCTTCCTCCTGTGTTTCTCAAACACTGGCTGACTGAGAACTGATTTACACCTCATTATGTGCAAGGTCTCAGTCGGGGAGTTGCGACTGCCTATTAATTTTGTCATTCACCTACAATAGGCATGTTCTGTTCACAAATAGAATACAAAACTCCAGACGCTTCATTATGTTGCTCCTGTGTGTGCTTACTAATCTATCTGGCTGACTCTCCCCAACTTCCTCAATGTAGGTTATTACCTGGGTTAGAGCGCACGACTGGCCCCGCCACTGGAGGCACAAACTGACGAAGAAACAAAAGTCAATTTAATTTGGTTAAATTACCCAGGCTGTTCTTTTAGGCAAAATATAATGCACTGCCTATAGAATTTTAAAGATAATAAGGGTGTAAATGTTGTGCAGTGCTTCAACAATAGCAACAAGGCACAATAGTAATCGTAAATGACCTGAATATGAGGAGATTTTGGATTCCTGCTTCTTAATCCCATAGTTCAATCAGAAGCCAATTTTCATCAGTGTTCATGTCATGCTTCATCAGCTATTTTTCTTTTTCTACAATGTTCCCTCTACATCAGCACGTATTGGTGATGCGAGTCAAAAGGCTCAGCTCCATCCAGCAGAAAAAGACTGACACTAACTCCAGTGGTGTAGTCTCAGAATATTTTTACTTCTGTTCCATATTATTGTACAACAGGGATTTAACAACATATACAAACACAGATATTCAGGACTTAATGTTTAGCAATGATCTCGTTGTGCTCTTATTTTGTTGAGCTTTGGCAGGAGATTGGACCTTTTTAATATTCTGTTGAAAACAACAATCCCCCCAAAAAGTTTTATTTAAAAGGTGAACGTGAGGAAAGTTCAATTTTATTTATTTTTTTTTAAAGAAAATTTGCTAAATTCCTATTTCAACCTCTGGCATAATATGAATGTTTGTCTGGTAAACATGCAGCTGTTTACATGCCTCCTAATACCTGAGGGATTTCTGTTAGACTTGATAGGATTATCATTGTTTGAAACCTATTTTTTGGTCAAATAGAAGATAAAAAAAATCCTTCCTTTATACTAAACTATCACATTTGTTAGTGTGTTACACAGCAAAAGTGTAACAATTGTATGACATAAGTCAGTTACACCACAATAGACTTGAACAGAAGAAAATCTCTGTAACACGCATCGGTTGAATGTAGTCTTGATGTTATATTCAGAACTTTTTTTTGCCGCACTAGAACAGCACAAAATGGGTGTCTATGAATATCAAAAAGGTCACCATTTGTGTGCCGACTAGAGATTTAATATGCTGTAAATGGATTATATTTATTGCAAAACTTAATCTCTTGCCTGTAGTTAGTGATCCATGATATTTACTATGGAAACAATAGATTGAAGCTTAAAGTATAAATGTAAATGCCAAATCCTATATGAGACTCATTTGTTTCTGTATTTTATTTTATCATTTAAAAAAAGAAAAAAAAAATAGACAAGGCAGCACATTGAGACAATATAGTGATGGCATTTCTCTCATTTTGAAGTAAAATTGAAGATTAACAACAGTTGTTGCTTTTGAAGTTTTAATGTAAGTTCATGTTTTTTTTTTTTTTTTTTTTTTTTTTTTACTTGAACAAACACACATTCACATATTAGAACCTGGAAAAAAGTGACACGTTACTGTAGCTGGCTCAGGCTCAGCTATTAGGAGATTTGTAACTCAGGAGCAGGGGGGGGGGAAGAGGCAGCATTACACATTGTCTCTGTGCTCTTACAAGCTCGCTTTCGTCGTCTCAGCAAGCTCAAAGTCCCAGCTTCAGCATATTGCAAACTTCCTGGTGTGTGAAAGCAACACTCCCAGAAACACAGACTGCGGTAATTCAGCTTTAATTACCCGCTTCCGCTGAAAACGCTTCAGTTATTTATTACTGCCATCCCTATTTGGTATGTGCATGTGACTGTATGCATGTCTGTGCCCTCCTGGAGGAGCAGCTGGTCTCCTTGCTCCTGTGCTGTGGGAATCAGACATTCCTATTGATCTCCTACTCCAATGGGACATGTGTGTGTTATTTGTGTGCGTACGTGTATGTTAGTGTGTGGCTGCATACAACCCATTCTTTATAGCTGCACAGTGTAGCAGCACAAAGTCGGCAAATGTTTAGTTTTTGTGCAAGAGTGCCACTGTCAGGTGAAAGCAAAAACTACAAGACAGTCCCCTATCTCTTTCAGTAGATATCTAATAAAATACTAACAACTGTTTATTTCTTTGTGTCTGTCTGTAGTGTGCAGGTTGTTTACTCCCAAGTAGGGAGGATAATGTAAGGATCACTGATCTTTACTTATATTTATTTCTGTAGATTAAGTCAGAGGTATTAAACCACAAAGTGTATAACACTGTGTTGGGTGGGTGTGTGTGTTATGCAGGTTGTAAACTTTGGTGGAGCTGCTGGGTTGAAAGGAGAAAAAGGTGAACGGGTGAGTGTAAAATAAAATGTATGCAAAGCAATCGAAGACCCAGATGTAAGTAAAAACTGAAATTAATGGGATTTGCAGTGTCAACACATGTATTAACAGGCCCAGCACTTAAACACTTTGATGCTGCTGAAATATATCACAACGCTGGATGTATACCAGATAACCATACAGCGATGTATTGTTCAGCCTTTCTAATTTTCTGTCAAACCCAAAAGCAATTATCCATGTCTCTCTCTCTATCTTAGGGTGCTGACTGTTCTGGCACCAGTTCAGGTCCAGTAAGTAACATCTTTCATGTCCCAGTCATATACCATGCAGATTATCTTGCAGAAAAAAGTATTCTTCTGTTGCTCTACATGCAGCACAGTAAGCCTGAACTTTGTGCCAATAGTGGTGTGTGATAACATGTGCCAACCAACTGTCTCTAACCTCAGTGCACCGAAGGACCCAAAGGCCAAAAGGGAGAGAAAGGCGAGTCGGTGAGTGCCAGAGTTTTGCTGCAGGTTACTGCAGAAAGCCACAGTACCTGCTAACTTGGCTAACCCCTTTTTAGCTTTCAAGTTTGTTTGAAATGCAAAATCTTGTTTTCAGGCACACATACCCAGTGATAGTTATGCAGTGAGAATAGTGATCTTTATATGTTAATTGTGTTTACCGGTTGTGAGCTGTAGTCATGCATCAATGTGTTAGACTATAACAGACTTGAGGCTGCACATACATTATATTTAAGTGTGAAAATAAAAGTCGTGTCTGATTCAAATGTGGGTTCAGATAGTATTCAGACCCCCATTCACATTTTGAAAATCTTTGATGTTGTAGTCTGATGCTACAATAATTTTGTTTTTTTTATCAATTCAGAATTCCATGAAAAAACAAGCTCAATGATACAAAAAAATAAATCACATTTACACATGTATTACAATCCTTTAGTACTCAGATAAAGCACCTTCAGTTAATAAGACTGCGTTAACACTGCAGGTAAATGCGACCCAAATCAGACTTTTTTGGTCCGTATGCTACCCATATCAGATTTTTTCAAATCCAACCAATTTTGACACATATCTGAAGTCTGAATGCTCGTGTCACATTTCATCTGACTTTTATGTTGGTGAGATGAAAGTATATGGATCCAAGTGTTTGGAATATTAATACCAACTTTGTTCAGTTTAAATCTTGTAGCTACACACATCTCCACCTACAGAAGTCCAGTTGCTTTGCCTTTTTTATTTTATTTTTCCATGTCCTGGATGACTGAGAATTCACAGAAATATAACATAGTAATGTCTGTCTCAAACCATATCGAAACTAGATTTACTGGATCAATAACTTACTTTCGTCACATCGCTCCTGTTCCAAACATAAAATGCTGCACCAGCGTATCCGGCCAGAGGAAGGTTAAAATGTAAACAATGAACTAAACAAGCATGTTAGATATTTATTCAATCTGCTCTGATTGCACAACTTCCGAATCAATATGCTAAGAAGTAACACCAGTATCCATTCTGTAAACATTGCGTCAGGTCATTTTCTGCACATGCGGGTCACATTACTGCTGTGGAGAGTTCATACTGGAGAACATCCATGCAAAAAAAATCTGATTTTTACAAAAAAATAAAAAAATCAGATTGAAGCAATTAGACCTGCAGTGGGAATGTAACATTTGATTTCCTGCCATTCTTTAATTAAAAGCCTCAAGCTCCAAGGAGATTCTTTTCTAGGCAGCCATTTTCAGGCATCTCTCTCTGGATATATACAACATGGTTCGAGTCAGAAGTGACTCACTCTAGAACCATCACCAAGTTCTAACTAACACAAGAATGACTTATCTTTCCTGTGTGTTTTGAAAAGCAAATATACCACCCAGTCTTTGGTCCCAACTGGACATCTCTGCAGTTTGTTCTTTTTAGCTTTACTTCAACCCTGACTAGTTTCTCAGTCATTGCTGCTGAAAAAAATCCCCACATCATGATGCTGCCACCATCATGCTTCACAGTAGGGATGGTTGAGAAGTACCAGATGTACTCCAAACACAGCATTTAAAATTAAAAAGCCAAACAGTTCAAAAGTTTTATTTGGCCAGAGAACCCTGTTCCTCACAGTTTGAGAGTTCATGAAGCTGATTTTGAAGAATTTTGCACTGGAGAGAAGCTATTATATTTCTGGGGTGGTGAGTGTAGTTTAGTGAGAAAAGACATAAATAAATGAACAGTTATAGCATTAGGCAGCAACAGAACAAACTTTCAAAATGTGAAAGTGGTCTGACTTTATTTCTGAACCCACTGTGCATCTGTATTTACCTCAAACTGCTTAATATAGATATGTTTTATTCCTTAACGTGTTTAGTTGTGTGTGTGAGTGGGGCAACAGCTTCCTGCCAGTAGACCATATGTCTTGCTGACTGGTCACAGCATTTGCCAAACTCCAGTAGTGTGTGCATTTCACTTCTTTTTTTAGATCATAGTCATTGATCTGGGCCTTATAGTCATTGCTTTTCTCCACAGGGAATAGCTTCCAACTGGGGCGAAGCACTTGGGTACAAGGTGGGCAGTTTAATTTTTTTTTTTTTTTGGCGATTAACAATCAGGATGTAACCTTTTAATGATTGTGCAGTTAAATTCTAACTCTTTATGCTTCTCTCTGACTTTATCAAGGGTGAAAAAGGTCAGAAAGGAGAAATTGGTCTACAAGGTCTGACAGGAACACCAGGGAAAGACGTAGGTGTTTTGGATTTGTTTTCTTTTGCACTAAAACCAAAGCATCACAAACAGTAAAATTTGCCTTCAGGCATGAACTCTGCTTTACAGAAAGCTTAAAAAATGCATTTGCAATACTATAAATGTCAGCCTACATCTCCTAACACACACACATACTTACACAGCTTTTTTTATCAGACTTGAACGAATATTCTAGAAACTTATGTGGTATTAGTCCTTAAATTCAGACTCCCATTGATATCTGCTCTCTCCCGCCACGTTAAGTCAACCTGTTAATACCCGTTAGATTAGGCTAGAGCAACAAAGCTTGCACAATCAATGCTGCCTCATTGACTGGCCCGTTTGTCTCCCACACAGGCAGGCATCTATTCAGAAAGACTTAAACCTTTTAATCTTTCCTGTGCGATGCAATGATCCTCTATAAATGCATGAAAACCTTTTGAGGAACAAATCGCGACCCCTGTATGCAGTGGGATATTCCAGCAGTTCTGGCATCAGACAATGTCATATTAAGTTGTTTGCCAAGCCGAGTTCTTGTTGTGACCAGATGGATTTGGATGAGAATAGATTTTGTTTTGCCTCCCATCCATCTGACATTGTGAATATAAATGTGCCTGTTGATGTGTCTTGAAACAAACAGACAGAAAATATTGCTCACGCACGACCGAAGACCATTCATTTTACAGGCTCTATTTTTTTCTTCTATCGCTCAATGTAAAATCATTAATAAATTGAGAAAACTCACAAGTGTCTTAAACATTTTTTGTTCTAAGAACTGTCAACACAGCTTTAATGATGATGTCTCTTTCCTCCTTGTCTGTCACCATTTCCCAGGGTCGAGTAGGGTCCATCTGTGTGGTTGGCCCCAAGGGACAGAAGGTTTGTATGCTTTAAGTCCTGGACTATCTACCAGCCACCTGTCTGTCACATTCATTCAGTCCCATTTAGATTTAAGAGAATCTCTGTTGAACCTGTCTGCTAGGGTTTACCGGGTTCAGTGGGTCCTGAAGGGTTGGCTGGAGAGCCAGGGAAGCCTGGACTTCCAGGTCCACCAGGAACTGGAAAGCCTGGTCCTCCAGTGAGTTTTTTGTTTTTATTTATGAAAAGTACTTGAAGTAGATGTATTTGCGGTGTCCTATTGTCCTTGTTGTATACAATATTATATATTTAAACATGTGTTTTCTCATAGGGTCCTCCTGGTGAACCTGGCATAGGAAAAGGAGAAAAGGTGCAGTGGCAAACTGATTTCTAGTGGGTTGGGAGATGGTTATTTCATTTTATTTATTGCTTATTTATTTTTTATGTCCTAAAGTCTCTGAGATGTAAAATAGAATTGAAACTGAATTTTTGAAAAAATCCAAGAGATTTGAAAAAATATGTAAGATTTCTCACATCTGTATACCTGCAAAGTGTGGGGGGTGGGGGTGGGGGGTTGTGTCATTTAGGAACAATTTGTACAACTTGACATGTATGCTGATGCATCTCAATAATCCAAGTAGAAAAATATAAAAATGTGAGTTGAGTCTTTTGAAATGTACCCTCTTATAATGCTGTATTGAGACTGTGTGAACAACAAACAGACATCTGGGCACTAATGATCGGTTTTTAGGCTGAGTTTTGGCTGACATCTGTAAACTTGTACTGCTTTTATGGCTGAGCTCACCTGCAACTTCTCAGAGTGAAGAAGTCTTTTGGAGAAGAACCCAGTACACCTGACTCAACATGTTCAGAATAAACTAAAATAAACTAAAATTGAGAAACATTAAAATGTCTGCATATAGTGGATATGCACTGAATTACCGAAATACATGCGTACTTGCAAGTAAAAAACACAGATGGTATTTCTTTTTTTTTCATTTTGTCATGAAATGTTATGACCTGTTCTTTAGGAATCATTGGGGGAGAAGCAGGGCACACGGTGGACAGGTTGCCAAAGTCAGAGACAAACAAGACAGACAACATTTCGCACTTTAACTATGTGACAATTTAAGGACTCCACATACTCTATTCAAAGTTGAACAGTACGGGCAGTCACGTCATTGGTCGATGTTTGTATATGCACATATTTTATTAGCCCCTACAAAACACCACTGCACTGAGCTCCTGGGAAACCATTACTACTCTAATTTACGTCATTGCATGGAAGTTGAAGTAAAACGCAGTGTCTGAGAGCTTTCAGCATACACAACTTCTGACCAATCTCACAATGATTACTTATGCAGAGGGGAGTGAAAAGTTCTCCCAGCAGTTTGTGACAAGAAGGGGTGGAAGACACGAAAATGCGAACAACATGACGCAATTATCATCATGCAACATGACAATGAGAGAATGGTTTTGGTCTGAAAAATCTACATGGAAATCATCTGAAACTCAATCCTGCAGCTTTTATGCTACAAGATCTGACCAACTGTTCCCTCTCTTTATTATTTACATTCTGCTTCTAAACCGTATCAAAATATAGAAACAATGAAATAGTATCCAGTTTGTAATAACTTTACAAAAGCATTTGTTGAGCACGATTAATAATTTGGTAGAATTATTAGAGCTTCTATAAGATTTATTAGTCAAGGCAACACTATTATAACTCAGTTTTGTTGATGATTTTAATTCAGCCAAAAATACATATTTTTGAAATTTTAAACACCCTTAAGCTACCAAATCTATGCAAATATTATCAGCAAATTAAATAAGCTTGTTTTTATACAGTGGTTCTTAGATTTAAATTTGTGTTAACAGGGAGACACGGGACCTACAGGAGAAGACGGAATGCCAGGAGATTCAATTCAATTTTTTTTCAATTCAAAAAATTTATTCATTTCATTAAAAAACATAACTATCTACAATAGAAAACAAGAAAATACACAAAAATCAAAATAAAATGAAAGGAAGCAGAAGAAGAATAAATCTTATAATGTCTGCCCCTTTTATCCAAAGAATATATTCAATGAAAACATAATTTCCAAAACAATACTAATTAAAAATAATAAAAAAATAAAATAAAATAAAGATCCAGATCCAGTGAGGAACTCTTTCAAACATTGATTACTCCTCAGTAATGCATGCACCAGCTTCCTCCAGACAGTACTGTAACTATGAGAAAATCCATCGGTGTTTGACAGGGAATCTGCTGTTTTCTCAGGGACCAAGAGGCCCAGGAGGTCCGAAAGGAGAGAAGGTATAATACCACATAAGCTCTGTCTTGATATATTTCGATCTGTATTTCCACGTGATGGCTCGTCACATGCATTTTCTGTTAAATCTTCAGGGCGACCCATGCGAAGTGTGCCCAGTGTCGCCTGGAGACATTGACACGGTGGCTTTGCAAGGGAAGCCTGGTCCAAAAGGAGAGCCTGGATCCCCAGGGACTGGAGACACAGGACTTCCTGTAAGTGCATTGCCTTGACTGTAATGTATTCTGCACTTGCCAAAACGCACCATTTTACATTTTTATGATCTTGCTACATGTTTTATTAGACACGGTCTGAGTTGTAGCTGACAACTGAACCCTGAGCCCTTGTATGATGGCAGAGATAGAT
The DNA here is from genome assembly GCA_031762555.1 of Cynodonichthys magdalenae. Classification (NCBI taxonomy): domain Eukaryota; kingdom Metazoa; phylum Chordata; class Actinopteri; order Cyprinodontiformes; family Rivulidae; genus Cynodonichthys; species Cynodonichthys magdalenae. The sequence goes on from JARVJO010000155.1 coordinate 8,088,561, forward strand.
ATATTTAATCTTATCATTTGGAGAGAAACTATAGCATTTATACCCACCTTGAGGTTGTATTTGAGGTTGTAAATTCTTGCATTTCAGGGGAGAAGAAGACGTGTTATGCTGTCAAAAGTTTTGTCACTGAGACAAAGGTCGTTTTCTTAATAAAATTCTAATAAGCTTTTGGGTCTCTCTTGTGAGTCAAAACTCAAAATACTGTACTTTGTGTGTCTTTTATCTCATATTTTTTAACTCCCACTTACTCCGGCGGGTGAAACAGAGAATGTTTTATAGTGGAGGGGTGATAGAATATAAATCTTTAGCCCTATGAGATTCTCTGTGCAACGACTTTCAATTGTGTCAGCACCAATCTGTCATACCTGGTTATGGCAGAGGGAGAACAAGGTATATACACAGAAAGAGAAAGGTAGATATGCCCCCTCTCTCACAGAGCTAAACTAATAACACTCTTACTTTTGATAATCCTCCTTTTAACTTCATTTTTTTCTCTGTATCTACCAGGGACCTAGAGGTGCAGATGGCAAAGCAGGACAAAAGGTATTGAATTCTCTCCTCGTTTCAATTTCTTGTTAGTTCATATTCTGTGTAAGTGTGACCTATACACACTCATCTGCATTCCTGTACATTTTGACATGCTAGCATCAGCACTGTAATACTTCGTCCTAAAGCAGGAGCAAGGGAAACTAGAAACAAACTGCTCAAAATGCAAAAAATGAGTCCCTGAAACAGCACCAGCTGAATGTAGGTGTAGATCTATAGCTGTGCTTTAATGTACATTAATGCCAATCTGCTCAAATCAACACTACCATCCCTCACATCCACACACTCACACACACACTACTGATATTTGCTGACATCTGGCTAATTGCAATGACCAAAATGCTTCCAATACTATGTTCAAGCATGAAAACTCAAAGCAAACTTGCTTGGCAGAATGAGCTGAGAATAATTTGGATGTCTGTGTTTTTGTATGTTTTGGCAGGGAGAACGGGGATCAGATGGTGCCAAAGGAGAGAAGGTCAGCTTGTTCTCTGCCTTTAAGCTCAAAGACAAACCATTTTCTGGTTTAGACTGCTTAATTTCCGTTACAGGCCAGAGAAAAAAAAATTGGTATAATAACTAACCAAGGTTTGAATTTATTCCTAGTTTAACTTGGACTTCAAGAATATTTCCCAACTTTAACAGTTTTTAGTTCCTAAATGTTGCAAGTGTGTTCCAAATTATGTGTGAATCAATATAAAATATGAAAACAACCTCTCTTAATGTGGTTTAGGGGGAGTCATGTTCTGCATGCCCTGATTCTGGACAATTTCTCAATGGTGTCACAACCGTGATGCAGCAGAAGGGTGAAAAAGGGGAGCCTGGAATTGGACATAAAGGGGAGCAAGTAAGTTTAATTTTATTTGTTTATTTTTTTCTAAATAAATGCAATGCACAATGCAGCACATATTGTACAAAAACATAGACTGTGAATCATTGTTTTTTTCCTTTTTTTATTGTTTTTTTTTGTTGTTGTTTTCTTTTGGTAATTACAGCACTGATGCATAAGTGTTGGTACAATTTAGCCAACAATCGTCTTTAATAACTTTCAATTTACTCCTACAACTATGTAAAAAATCCATAAAACTCGATAGGGAATAGTGTTATGTGAGTTTTGATATCAATACATTGCATGTCAAAGACACAACTCACAAGACTTTGCAAAAACCTGATCCTTATTACAAATAACTTCAGCATTTTTCACAGCAACATTGTTTAAACTTTAACTATTACATTAACTTTAATTAATAATATATAACTATTACTATTTCCTGTTGCTGCGACACCAGCCTTGTTTTGGTTAAATAAATGCAAGTTTTATTATTATTATTGTTATTCAAGCTCTTTATGTCAGTCAGCATTTCTGGGTCTGACATCTACATTTTTTTTCTCATATCCCATATTTTGTGCGCAAATCCAAACTCTCATTGATTTCCATTGTGTCTGAGCTCTGTATTTTTTCACCAAAACTTAAAGCAAAGGCTCCCCTTAATCTGCCCTATCTATAAAATATTATAGACACAGGCATTTTCATTTTCAACAACCAGAAGCTTCTTCCACAGTTCAAGATGTTATTTTTTTCTTTATGACTTTTAGTTTTTGCACATTGACTGCCTGACATTTATTTTTTAGTTTGCATTTCTTTCTGCACATATTTCAAAAAGTGGTTATGTGAAAGACACAGTTGCATAGTTTCCATGGTGACAATGATGATTTTTTCTTGATTTTTGCTTGATAATTCAACTTATGCATGAAAAATGCCTGCATTTTGTCAGCTTAGATATCTAAGATATTGTGTTCATTTCTTGGCAGCTGAAGCACGCATAGGACACAAATTCAGATTTAGACAACCACTTCAAAAACAGAACTGATCGAAGAGTTTGTTTTTTTTTTCTTTTTTTCTTTTTTTTTGCAAAAGTATCAGGAAATAACACAGTTTTTTTATACACAAACTTCTAACTGAACTCTCTTGGGGCAAAAGGCATCACTGATAGGACCTTCCTGCTGAGCAGTTCAGTGTTAAACACAATTTCTTCCATCTGATGAAAAAAATAGTCTGTTGTTTATTGCGAGTCACTCAAAAGTGAGCACACTACTTTTTAATCAGAGCTTATTTGCAACAAGTAAGAAATATATATTTACATATTTTATTATGGGACATCATTCAGACATCTCAATATAAACATTTATGTGTGGAGTACATCCAAAAATCTGTGCAAACTCATTAAATTTCCCTTCAGATCATTCAAAAAAAAAGTATGTTTTAAATTTATATTGGACTTTATAGAAGATGACTGTGGTAAATTATGCCAAAATTATAAAAAATTTGCCACATTCACCACTTTTCTTTTTGCTTTCAAATGTGTTCCCATTCTAATACAATCAATGATAAACACTTTCATTAAATTTATATTTGTTACCCTTTTTTTCTACTTTACAGGGTCAGCCAGGAAACACAGGCTTACCTGGACTTAAAGGAGAGAAGGTGAGTTACACAAGAGCTGTGCAGAGAGTAGCTGACCCCAATAGCTGACATGACTTACATAAGAGGAGCTCACCCAGTAGGTGCCTGAGCACTGCTCTTAATAGACTCTATCAGGAAGATAATCACAGCAGTGTGCTAATTTTAGGGCCCCAAACTGTCAACCATAAGGATATTCCTCAGCTGGAAACTTATTAGTGAAGAGCCTAGGTACCAATATCATTTGACATAGCTGCCTGTAGGGTGTGACTTACTATGAAGGGTGAATTACCAATTTAAAAACTCATCCATTTTTGGCAATTCAGGAAATTCAATATTTTATTTTATTTTTTTCTTCTTCTTTGCTTGTCCGCAGGGTAATGCAGGCAGCACAGGCGCTGATGGGAAGCCGGTAAGTTCAGCTTCAGTTCTTTGAAACTGAAAGTTCTGCTTCACAACCTCCTGATGTTAAAAAAAATAATAAATTGTGATCACATGTCAGGGAAAAACTGGACCGAAGGGACCCAGTGGCAAGAATGGACTGAAAGGGGAAAAGGTAGGAGAAAAAAAAAATCTGACATGACCTTCATTAACTTTTTTTTTCCCATTTGTGTTTGAAGAGTTCCAATTGAATTGAAATGATTTAACATGGTTAATGGAAAAAAGGCACAATTCAGATTCATAAACAACCCCCTTTCACTTTGTGACACCTCTATCTATATTGTGTGTGGGTGTCATATAAGGTTTATTTCTGTTCTTTCTACTAATTTTTTAAATATGTTTTGCATTTTCTAACTGCAGCACATTTGTTGTTGTTTACATAAACACACAAAAAAGCAAACACTTCTACATTCTGGTTATACTAAATAGGCATATTCATTTGACTCACACAATGTTAATAAATAATGTGCTTAAACAGAATTACCTTTTATTTATTTATTTATTTTTTAATCAGACTGACTCAAATTGAGTAGTAGCTAGTGTCTTTTACTTTTTCCTAAGAATATACAGATTTTGTAAGGCAATTCAACATAAAGTTTGCTTATCTATGCATTTTAGTTAATAAATATTCAATAAGAGTAAACATACACACACTTTGCTTGACCCTGGCTAAGAACTTAGTAATGCATATACGATTTAAATTCATCCTAACTTTCTAACTTATTTTAATACACACTTTTCAGCTACTTTAAATAACCCATACATTTTAAAAATGATTACTCTGACCGCACTGAAAGCATCAATACACTAATTGTTGGTGGTTCCAACTAAAAAAGGAGCAAATTTAAAAAAAAAAAAGTGGTGTATATCTTCATCCGAAGCTGTCTTTTTATTGTGATCAAACACAGTCATGAATAAATCAATGTCATACATTTAATCTTACCCATCTTGTGATGTTAGTGCAGCTGACTAGTGTCTTATTACCAAATAGATGTGGCATAAAATGACATTCAAATCAAAACCACAATGGCAAAACTGCTAAATAAGTGCTAAATAACAATAACAATAATAATAATAAATCATACCAAAATGAACACAGTATATGTTGAAACAACACAGGGAACTGCAGTTTCTGGATGAGAATAAAGCTAGTATACACTTTATAATCAACACATACAACAGTTTAAACAGTGGAGTAATTTTCTGGTCCACAAACTCATAGAAACCACCTAATGTTAATGAGATGTGTTGTGTTTGACTTGTCTTACAGCATATTTAGTGGCTCAACTACCAACTATTGTCACATCGTTGGCTCAACACTTCCAACTTGACGTCAAGTTCATAAGATACCTGCCACACAGCATGGCTTACTGAACTGAGATTAAGACTGAAATAACACAACATGAAGCCACTTTAACTGACACCCAACTAAATTACATAACTGCATTAAGCTGTGATGGAGTATTAGGGCCACATTATGAGATATTTATTAATAATACTTTTTTTTTTTAGTTAAGAGAATAAAATCTAAACGTTAGGAGTAAAAAGTCATTATGATACCAGAAAAACGTCAATCTTACATGAAATATCCATTTTCCATTCCTGAGTTGCCCGCACTTGTTGTGGGACAGCCTCTATATGTTTCATTGTGTTTATGAAGTACTTTTTTTGGGTCACTTTTATTATAATATGCTGTCATCCACATCATGTGACGTCTAAATACATCAATGCAGCCATGAACTGCCAACAGGCTTCAGTTTATCGTATCAAGTTCTTGTGATATTATCACTTTATTCTTTTAATATTTCAACTTTATTCCCATATTCTTATATATTTATTCTCACAACATTTTGACTTTAAAACATTTAAACTTTAATAAATAAATAAACAAATAAATAAAATTGTAGCGTGGCTTTAATACTCCATAGAAGTACACAGACAATAAATAAATATTAAAAGAAAAATAATAAAACATTTGGCATAAGCATAATTCGTTGATATGGTATTTTATGTCAGATTTAAATAAGATAATCATTTTACAGGGTGAACAAGGTGAGCCTGGTACGGGTGAGCCTGGCCCAAGGGGTGAAAAGGTACAGTATGACAATATAAAAGTGATATTTTCTATCTTTTAGCTTAATTGTCTTGCAAACTAATCTTTAACTTCCTGCCCTTTCCCAGGGCGAGTGTGGTGTGTGTCAGCCAACAGAAATTGGCAACCAACCGGCCGGAATCAAAAAGCCAGAGGGAAGTAAAGGTGAACCTGGCTCTCCAGGTCCACCTGGACCACCAGGTCTCGGCGCTGATGGCAAACAGGTTTGATTGTGCTCCAAGAAAACTATAGCTGTTACCCAAATGTTTGCATAGTACAATGAATTTTAATTTGTACATGCACAGGCAGTTTGGAGGAATGTTTGCCTCGGTGTAGATAGCACGAAATGCAGGAGCAGAAAAGGACAGTCAATTTTCTCCAGCAGCTTACTTTTAGTAGGATTTAAAAAACAAACTTACCAAAATATGTTAATGATACTTAGTTGAATTTTATTGACTGTCATGAAAATGAGTTGGAAATGCATAACATGCACTGTCTGTCACCTTATTTATTTTCCTATGTGTTCTCATCGTATAATGTAATTTTGGTTTTATTGCATATGGCCATGTTTTTGTCCCATAAAACCTGTATGAAATTAAAGAAGCTTGATCAAGCAAAACATGGGGTAAGATTAAATAGCGTACGAGCCAACGTGAGAACAATAAGAAGAAATAAAAACAAGGCTCAGTTGATTCATTGTGTTCAGCTTTACAACCACTACTGACATTAGAATTAAGACCAGACAAATCCCAAAACATCAATGCAGCTTCTTGGCATCCCGTCCTCCTGCAGAGTGAAACAGATTAACTTCCATCTGGATGAGTGAAAAGTTTGTGATACAGAAAGATTTTGCCCTCAAGGGCAGATCTATTCATAATACTCATTATACAAACAGGATATGTGAGCGTACTTGCTACATACACTAGATTTCTACTGATTCCATTCCCTGACATTTATAACTTTCTATGTGCTTCATGTCAACTATTTATTTGTATTTATTTATTTATTTTATTTTGTATGTACAAGCAGAAGTTTGGTCTGCACTTCAGATGCCTGAACATGTATTTTTACTTTCGCAGGGACCACCGGGCCTGCCTGGTGCAAAGGGAGAGCAGGTAGGTCTCTGGTCTGAGTATTCTACTGATTTCCTTTATAAATAGATGTTCTGTGTGTATTTTCACACACACAGTGAGCTCCCGCTGGGACTCAGCAAGGAATTCACACCACATTAAAAAACCCTGTTATCAGCTGAGAAGTTAAAACCAACTAATCAAGCCTCCTGGGCGTTCCGCCAGTCTTTTAAATAACTCATTGTCCACACAAAAATCAATTTAAAAAAAAAAAAAAAAGAAAGAAAGAAAAACTGCGGAAGGTTTAGATACAAACAGCTATTCTTAATTTAACGTCCCTAAACAAGATTTTAAAGAACTGAGACTCCTAATACCCCCAGCTCTGTTTTATACTGCCAAGTTTGTAGTTTGGAACATTTAACCAAAACATCTGGGATGTAAATCTGCCACCAGCAGAGCCAGAATGCCTAGCAGGAAATCTATTCTCTGCAATCACTTAGCTTCAGTTTTAAAAAAAGCACAATGTCTCAGTGGTTAGCACAAATACCTTACAGCAAGAAGGTCCTGGGTTTAATACCCAGTTCGGACCTTGGGTCTTTCTGTGCAGAGTTGTCCGCCTTGTGCTTGCATGGGTTTTCTCAGGGTACTCCTGCTTCCCCCACAGACCAAAACATGTAATAGGTTGCCTTCAGACCCAGACCTCCCTTGCAAAAGAGATTTATCATATTAGTGGGATTTGAATGGTTAAATAAAAGTTAATAAATAAAATAAAGCTTCTCAGTTCTGGAAATCCTGAGACTGAAACCGTCATCATTTAAAAAATAAATTCATCATCAGTTATCCCATTCCAATAAATGTCTAGCCTTTGTTACATCAGATTTACTCCGGTTGCACTAAACATAGCTCTCTAGCAATTCTAGAACATGTTAATGTTTCTGCCTGTCCTTTATTGACAATTTTTTTCCAGGGTGATCAAGGAGACCAAGGAGAAAAAGGATTAAATGGTGTTCCTGGAGTCCCTGGACCACCCGGAGAGTCTGGTCAGGATGGACTAAGAGGCTTGAAAGGAGAGAAGGTAGTTGGAAAGCTTACAGAAACTTCCATTTCACCTTGGTGCAGATACATTTGCATCATTTAATGTTTGGTACTAAAACCAGTGCCATATTAGGATGTGCAGTTTGTGTTTTTTTGTATCAATGCTTTTTTTTGCATTTAACTCTTTTAACACCTAATCGCAGGCCAAATGCCTAGTACATACGGTAGTTAAGACTTAGTGCCAAATGTTGGAAACTGACTTTTTCTAGAGTAACTTCAATTCTTCCCAAAAAGTTTCTAGAGCCGGTTTTGGATTTGTTTACCCAGGGGGAGGCATGTACCAGCTGTTTATCTCCTGGCGCTGTAGATGGTGTGGCTGTGCCAGGCCCCAAAGGAGAGAAAGGAGACCCCGGTCCCCCTGGAGCAGGAAAACCTGGCAAGAATGTAAAAGAATTTTGAACCAGTTTTATTTTAGCTGTGTAGAATGGAAAATACTGTTTACCATAATCGTTGTACTTTTCAGGGAAAATCCGGTAGTGCGGGTTTACCAGGGTCACCTGGTTTCAAAGGAAGTAAGGTATTAATGTCATTTTATTTTGTGTTTATAAATGCAAATCCAGAGTAGTATATTTAAATGTGCTGGTTTGCTGTCATTCTGATATGTGGTGTGTTTTGCCCCCTGTAGGGAGAACCTGGGGCTGCAGGAGTTGGTCTTCCAGGACCACAGGTATTTTTAGGCAATATATAGAGAGCCTATGTCTTTTTGTCCCAAACCACCTGATTCATTGTAGAATAATGTGGTTTGAACAGGAGAAATTGATTGTTCTCTCTTTTTTTATCTCTCACATCATTGTTTTTTTTAATATTACTGCTTTTTAATTTTAGGGTGAAGAAGGGCCAAGGGGTCTCCCAGGACTTGTTGTAAGCCTTTCAAATTCTAAAGCCTTGCTCCTTAGCTCTATATATGTCAAATTTAGTAACTAAATTACTAATCTATTCACTTTATGTAGGGACTTCCTGGTATTCAAGGATCAACTGGCCCTGTTGGAACTGCAGGGGAAAAGGTAGCCTTTCAGAGAAGGAGTGGTTCACACGAATGATCACTTCTATAGCCAGGGGAAGCCGAAACAAACTTTCACCTTGGGGTTTTCTCTTTCACAGGGCTCCAAGGGTGACATGGGGCTTCCTGGGCCTCAGGGGCCTACTGGCTTGGGAGTCGTAGGGCCTCCAGTAAGATTAAGACATGTATTTTAAAATAAGCCTGTGGTGTATTGCTGTGTTGTTCTCACTCTGTGTCCATTTTACTTTTAGGGTAAAGATGGAGTCGCGGGTCCTAAAGGACAGCCAGGAGCTGACGGCCAACCTGTGAGTTGACTTGCCTTTTTATTACCACACTCCGCCAAATACAGCAGTGGAGTGATAAAGTATGTGTGCATGTGTTTGTTATTTTCAGAAAGTGATCAATTGGTTAAAATCTACAAAGAATATATTTGGGTGACTTGATATCAAAATAGCTGACACAGTAAATTGATCTTAGCAAACACAAAAATGACTCCAACTCATTCAAATTTACATATATTAATTGAAAATTTGGCTGATTCCCAACTTGTACTTTGAGCACCCACAACTGATCTTAGAAAACATTAAATATCACTAAATGAATCATTTTTACAAATATTGAACGCAATAGTACCTGAGTACAGTCAAGGGCAAAGGCCCATGCTTTGAGATCTGCACATTGCCCAACATATTTACTTAAAACTTGTCATTAACTGTAGGTGTTTATCTTGTTTTTTCTGTTACCAAAATATCTCATAAACCATCATGCCTTTTACATGATGGTACTTGAGTTTTCTCTCACAAACATGCATGTTAGAACGTCTTCTAGCCCGGTCCTTCGCAAAAGAGATCAGTGATCCCATTGAGATTTGCCAGGTCAAATAAAGGTTAATAAATAAAGCTCTTAGAAAGCAAATATTGGCCAAGTCAAGATGGCCTACACATAAATATCTATACCTCAGTAAATTTTACAGGTTAAGCTAAAATTTGGTTTAGCAGGAGATCAGTCATCATTCATTCTCTAAACGCATGCATGGTATTTTAAAAGTTTGACCAATATAGCTATAACTAGATCTTCTTAACGTAAGTATATAACAATAATAAACAATGAGTATAACATATAATCAAATTATATTGCATGCCAATTGGCAGACAATATATATTCCTTTAAGGAATGCTGTCCTTTTATTATTCCAAAAGCATTATGCATGGTTTTGTTCATTTGCATCAACAGTTGAATACAAAAAACTTGTTTATGTTATGTTCTGTTTTGAGATTTAATTTTCTTTTAGTTTCTTTGGGAATCATCCTTGATTTAAGCAGTGTCTGCTCCTACCTCATCATCTGCCCCTTCACCTACACTCAGCTTACTGACCTTTGAGCTTTCATGTGAAACAACAAAGCAAGAGTGACTAAGTGCTTTGTGTCTCTCTCTTGTTCTTTTTTAGGGACGTGATGGTGCTAAGGGGAACAAGGTAAGTCTACCATTTTGTTTGGATGACGCCTACCAGAGGGGTTTGAATATAAAGGGGTGGAACAGATGGTAATCACCAGGGAAGGCACAACACCCTGCCAACTCCACCCCGCTTCAGACACTTGTGCTGACACACGCTTGCACACGTCGACCCGAGGCCATAGACAGAGGAGCAGCAGAGGTGACAAGTGTGTCGTCGTTGGCAGACAAGGAGTTTTAAGGGCCTGAGGAGAGACCGTGTGTACAAGACTATTAATTACTGCATGTATCAGGGCCACAAGTCCAAATTGTCACTGAGAGGAAGGGGGAAATGAAAGCACAAAGGAGGCAGAGTTTAAGGGTGGAAGATAAGAGATGCAAGTGCCATTTTTTCCAAACTATAAGTTGCTTTGGAGTATAAGTTGCATCAGTCAAAAAAATGTGTCATGAAGCGGAAACATACATATTTAAGTTGCTTCGTAGTTTAAGTCACACCTGACTACAAATCACACCAGAACTAGAATAACAAAGTAACATTACTCCTGGGATGCCGACTACTACATAGACAGATGACACAGGTAACTTTACGTCAACCGCTTGCAACAACTGTAAACTTTTTTTTTTCCACACAAGTTCTACTAAACAACATACGCAGCAAGGTGCCAAAAACAAGTTAAGCTAACATAGCTACCATTATTAGCTTACCGTCCTTTGTCATCGTACCCTCTCGCCATTAGCGTCATACAGCTGGATGGTCCGGTACAGTCTACAGTACATCACAAGCATAGAGCGCCCTCTCACGGCTGTAGATGGTAATGTTTACTACTTGGTTCATGTCTGTCAGTATGAACTAACATTTAACTCGCCAGTCAAAAAATGTGTCATGAGAGAAATACATTTATCTATATTTACAAGTTGCTTTGGTGTAAAAGTCACAGGACCAGTAAAACTATGTAAAAAAATTGTGACTTATTATTGTGACAGTATTAATAGAGGCTATCTTGAAATGAAGAATGAATCTGAATGAAACGAAAAACAAAAGATGATCTGAAAAAAAAAGCAGAAATTGCAGTTCTTATTTATCTTTTGAAGATTTTGTTGTTGCAATAGCAGTATTGATGTAAAACAAGACTGCCATTTTGTGGACATAAAATTGTGGAAACAGTTTAATTTGAAAAATTTTATTGGCTCTATTTTTCATGTGTATTCCAGGGTGAACCAGGAGAATGCAAATGTGTATTAGGGCCGACAGTTGTAGGTGGACCTGTGAGTATACATTTGTAATTGCACAAACTAAATGACACCCATATGAACACACTATTAATGAAAAAGAGCATTTTTGCATATACTGGATTGATACATCTCTGGAATGGTTAATATGACTATAAAAGATGTGCTGAGGGAAGAGAAAAAAAGTCTGGTTCTTGCTTAGTCTCATTCTTCTGTGGTTTGACATTTGTTGACAGTTATTTTTAACTTCCCACCGTGCACCTTTGCTTCTTGATTTTCCCTATTTTTGCCTTCCAGGGAGCTCCAGGAACGGTAACAAACATGTGGCAGCTCGGGCCCCAGGTCTGATCTGTCAGCCAACAGAAGTGTCTAAAAAAGAACATTTTGTCTGAAAGCTTTGGCTCTTTTTAATTTTATTTAATTTAGGTTTTTTTTCATTTAATTTTATTGTATGTAACAAATTTTATTCAGTTTGTGTTTGTGAGTTATTATAATTTGTGGTCATGGCTTTGGATTTTGCAGGGTCCTCCAGGACCTCCAGGCCCTCCCGGCCCCCCTGGAGCTCAGGGAGTTAATGGAATCCAAGGACCCCAGGTAAAAAACAAACATAAAACAAAAAATAAAAATAAAAAAAAAAAACAACAAAAAAAAACAGCTTGCTGGATGGTGATTACAATATATTTTCAGTTCAATTTTGAAACTGCTTCATTTGCCTGAATTGAACTGGAATATACGTAAAATGATGGTTTTAATTTTTTGAAGTCGGACTCTGAGAAAAGGTTATAAACAATTATATCTTACCTGTTCTAGGCAGCTCTTAGAACCATCTCAGTTTGAAGAATTAGAGTTTAATTCTGAAATAACTCCATCTCAAAAATGTTATAGCTCATCATGTGAACATTATTTTAAATACTTATTTACTTTTTGGTTTTGTAATAGTCCATTAAAAATATATATTTTGCATGTATCACTTTAAACATTTTGAGACTGGACTTTTTAAAAATTGCATCAAGCTGTTTTGGTCAAAGCACCCCTGTGATTAACTATTTGGTTGCCAATATGGTCAGATTTATACTCTGTTTCTGCAAATTGAAGTCATTCAAATAACTATCTGCAACAGGTAACATAGTATTGTTTACAAAGCTTTCCACAAAACCCTGCTTCATAATATCTAAACTATATCTTTAACAAATTGATGGGAAATTTCCAGTCCTTTTCAAGTTATCTGCACTTTTTCAGTGTTTCAGACTCATCTGAATTTAATATATATATTTTTTTATCTTTCTGTCAATAATTCATTTGCAAAATCATCATTGTTATCATTACAGTAATACAGTGTTGTCTTCAGTGATGGACAAAGTACTCTGTTTCCTTACTTGAGTCAAAGTACTGCGCCTACTGGTCAAATACTACTAGAATAAAAAGTAAACGTCAAAAATGTAAAATTATTACTTAAGTTAAAGTACTGGAGTAAGTGTTTCAACAAAAACAGTTACTGACATTAAAGTAGTTTTAGGGTTGAAATAAATCCAAATTAACGGTTTTATAATAACCAACATTGTTCAAAGATGCCTTGCATCAACCTCAATGTCTACCAATGTGATTAAAACTCTGTTTATTAGTGAAGAAAATGTCATATCCTATTATTGCAGCCCTATAATTCAATAGGAAATATAAGTAGCATAGGTTGAAAACTAGCCAAACATTGCTTATCTTGTCTTCTGTTCAAGTATGATGTGAAAACCTACAACAACTATCAACATAAAGGATTGCATTTACTTAAATATAATTTCAGGGCTTTTAATTTTTTTTTTTAGTAAATGAAATCATGCTCTTTTATTGTCATTTTTGAAGCACAATATTAGGACATACACAACTGAATATATATGGAGTCTGAAATATAAATTGCAGTAAACGTGAATGGATCTGTAAGCTTCCCTGTGGCTCTGTATGATGTAGGCTTTCAGCTTGGGCCTTTGGGTTCATTCATAAGGCTTTGACATGCTTTGCTTCATAAGGGGATTTATAATATGCATGTAGGAAATGGACTGACAAAGAACAAAGTATGCGTGCAAGAGCTTGAACATAAATAGGTTAAAGAGCAAATCAAGTTGTTAAAATGCACTAACCCATATTGAGCTTTAAGCTTTAACCCAAATTGGAAGCAACTGAGCAAGCTTTCAGAATGTCAGCTGAGACATGACCAGTTATTTGAAGGTCTGAATCTAAATGAGAAAGTCTGCAAATTGGTGCAATGATTCCTCAACAGTGTGCATTTGACCCATTTGTGAAGTGTTTTAATTTAATGAGACCTTCAAATAAAGTGAAAAGTGCAAGAGTCAAAGGTGTAAGTATCAGTATAGGGAATGAATCAAAGATGCAAGACAAGAGTGCATTGGTATAAGTCACTGAACTCAAAACTGATTTTAACCAATATGCAGGTTTTAGTTACATTTGGACTTTTAAATTTTTTAGAGTTTTGAGGCATGGCAGGCAGGAATACGGTTTTATTGTTTTGACCCTGCCCCTTTGACTCTGCCTAAACCCTTGGTGGAGATGGGAGTGGCCAGCCCTTGAATGGCAACAAACCAGTTCAACCTCAGTTCCTTCTTTCAGGGTATCCCTGGAAACGACGGGATACCAGGGATCCCGGGTATTCCTGGACAACGTGTAAGTAAATGTAGAACAAAATAAAAAGGAGAAGAGGTGTCTCAAATCTACTGATACAACATGTGGGGCCTTATGTATGCATCATGCAAATACACATTTATTTATTTTTTGCTTAAATTGTATGACGTACAATCTAAAACAGGGATGGGCAACTTAAATGATGGAAAGAGTCACAAGTTTTTTGTCGACACGACCAGAGGGCCACAAAAAAATCTGCAAACTTATGAAACTCATTTTACAAATGTTTGTGTTATACATTTTTATCAATACAACATACAGAGCAGTAACTTAAAATATGTCATGCTCAACTATATGAATGACAGTTTAATCTTGTTTATTAAGTATTAAGACAAAACGTTTGAACCTAAAATAAACACGTACATACTTTAGTGAGCTGAACTGCAACATCATAAGACACCTTGACTGCAGTCTCCTGCAGGGTTGTGTTTCTGGTTTAAAAAAACAAAAAAAAAGTTGCTGTTGTTTATGTATTTACAATTTCAGTAAACTTCTCATATTAAGCTTTATGCAACATGTTGTAGTGGCGACTAATATTAAAATACTTCTTGGCAGACAGCACCTTTAAGCAGATAGGTTTGCTTTAAAATTCTGTAAACAGATAGACTCCCAAAATAAACTTTTTTTAAATTTGTAGTTTATTTTAATGAAGACACTCTTTTTTTTTAGATTGTAAGAGCTGATTTGATTGTATTTTTAAGTAAAAAAAAACATAAAAATGTAATATTAATAGTGCTGGGCATAGATTAAAATTTTTAATCACAATTAATCTCAAGATATTTTTGCAATTAATCACGATTAATCTCAATTCTGTTTATAGAAACGATCAATCTATGGCTGAATGTGTATGTTTATATGTTGCAATACATGTGTGACACACTATGTACATTTTTTCTTTTGTTTTTTTTTTTTAATTCTTATTGCTTATTGTATTTTTTTCCCTAACATTGGGGGCCTCATCTATCATTCAATCCTCATAATACCTATTTGGAATGACAATTAAGTCCTTAAATTTAATTTTAATATTCTGCACAAAATTTAGCTGACTTGAATATGTTTAGAGCATTTTAGGGGGCAATGCATTTTCAAAAACTTTAAACAAATAAGGCAAAGCAAGCCAGTCTTACTTTCCTCTCGGCTGCAGCTCGGGTTCATGTGAGTGGCTGCCACTCTCGACAACAAAGGCTCTCATTGGATGAGACGTGCAATGAAGGCTATCTAAAGCCAATAGTGATCAAGATCCCGCCTCCCATTAGCGGCCGCTGGGTTTGTGTGTGTCTGTGTTTGTGCATCTTCATAGACAGCCCAGAGATCAGATGAAGAAATATAAAGAAACTGTGTAAACATGCTCTAACAAAATCATCATTTTTAATTGTCTGCTGCGTTAACCCGATAATAATGCGTTAACGTGCCCAGCACTAATTATTTATTTGTTTCTTTATTTATTTGGGGTGGGGGGTAAAAGAGAGGGGTTCTCATTGGCGGGCCAGATGGAAATCATCCATGGGCCATATACGGCCAATGGGCTGCCAGTTGCCCTTCCCTGGTCAAAACATCAACGCTGATTTCCAGGAAGAAATCCACTGGTAATTTGTCATTTACACAGTGTGCAACATTTTTTTAGAGAAAATGGAGATTTGTGTTTTGGAAAGTTTATGAAGCATTGTGCAGAGTGGTTTCTTTTTCTGTATAGCAATAGATGTTGAAATGACTGATCCCCCAGCTGTAATGTGCATACTGAAATGAAGGTGTGCCTTGATGCATTAAGTGGAAAAGGGAGAAATATTCAATTGTTCCAGTTGTTGCTTAACCCCAGACCTTTAATGCAATCATGTGCAAGATTAAGGTACTCTCTCAAATGCACATTTTCAAATTAAGAATTTTATTTTTTTGTGTCCCATTTGAGACTTCACACTTCTGCAGGTATTATTTCTCTAAATGTAACTGCTTGGCTTTCAGGACACTCACAAACAGGTTTGTATTTAAAACATAACACAATTATTTGAGAAATCAAGAATTTAGTGAGTCAGAGGATCATATAAAGGCATACAGAAAACTTTTCTTTGAGCAAGTTTATGCACAATGCTTTGTTCTAACTCACATATCTGCCAATAGTGTGCAGCATACAATGACCTAGCTAGGTAATAGCTAGAGTTTGAACAATGTCAAATGGGTCAGTAATTACTTTGATAACAAGCCAGGTGCTATTGACAGACTTTCTCAGAGGAAAATGTCCCACTTCTCTAATAAGAAGCTGGCTTTCTTTTGCAGTAAGTGTACTTGGGTGTGCAAAGTGAGCAGTTCTTGTTTAGAATAGATGGTGTGAGTTTTGATTTTGAATGGATTTTACTGGGCATGTTCTCAAATCGAAAACTGGGACACCTTGCTTTTTTAGAAATGGTACGTTCACTGACAAATAAATAAATACATACAAGAAAGGTCTTGTGATTGTATTGCAAGAGTATCAGATCAAATGGATGATGGAGTGGGCAGTACACTGCAGAAACTTTCCGGCCTGGACACCATTAATGATGCAGCACTGAAGTGATCCATACAGACATTGTATTTTTAATGGCCAAGTGTACTCGATACAAAGTCGAACACCACATGAATGTTCAACGTTCGTTTTTGTACACGCCTTTCATAGCTGAGCTGCTGAGAAACCCCCCTTGCAGCAGTATAAGTCACTCCATGGGGTATCTTTCCACTGGGGTTTACTCTCCAGAAAAAATACGAAAAAAAAAGAAAAAAAAACTCACATACTTGCCATTATTTGTCCACAAAACTGTCAAAGTTAAAGCTCCACAAAACATAACAAAAATGTTAGACACATTCATCTGTACACAATGTCTGTTTTAGCTCCATCCACAAGTTTTTGGCTGTTTGACTGTTTCTAAAGAAACGCGGCATGAACACATGATCTGCTAACCAAAGGATTTAAGGGTCCAGTAAGCTCAATCCAAAGCAGAAAAAAATACATGCAGTCATGTGGTTGTTTGACGTTTGTTTTCACACACTCATTTCATAGATTTGACAGACTCCTTAACATACAACATCTGTGCCCTCTCCATCCATGAGTTTTTGGTCATTTGACTATCTTTATAAAAGTCGGATTTTGGAAGCGAGTATAGAAGCAAAATGCAGTGTCCAAGTACTTTCAGCATAAACAAACATGCCCATAAACTTCTGACCAACCACACAATAATTCTACGGAAGCCGAGAGTGGCTTATAATTATTTTCCATGGTTTTCACGCGATAACGACATAATATGTCCTTACCACAAAATAACAAGGATTTTTTTCTTGAGATAACGAGTTAATTATGTTGTTATCATGAAATAACGACTAGAGTTTTCTTGAGATAACGGATTATGGTTTTCCTCGTGTATCATTCAGTAACCACGGAGACGACCCAGTCCCCTCAGCTGGTGACCGATAAAGTTTGTTATATCATCAAGATCACTCTCAGCTTCCGTAGATTTCCTATGCAGAGGGGAGTGAAAAATTATCCTGCAGGGTTGTGACAAGAATGGGCGATAACAACTGCTCCACTCTTGATGCCATTACTTATGTCTGCTGGAGCCTGTTCTAGACATAACAGTTTCTTGTAAATTAAATGACCAATAACAACATTGCTGGCCTATGTACAGAACTGCATACAAATTGGATCACTTCTTTTGGGTGCTGGACATTTTCAAAAAAGTTCTAAACATCTATAGAAATCCATTTTAACTGTAATTGACACTCATTATGAGAAGAAAGTAAAATGGGAACTGTCTTTTGTTAAATACATGCTGACACAGCGACATCGTGGTACCATTGGTAGTGCTGGTGCTTCTCAGCAAGAAGGTTGCAGGATTGCCTTCTAGCCTGGGACCTTTTTAGGTGGTTTGCATGATCTCTCCGTGCACAGCTGGGTTTTTTCTGGTTTCCTTCCACAGACCAAAAACATGTATGTTAAGGCAAGTGGTTACTTTAAATTGTCCCTAGGTACAAATGAAAGTGTAAATGGCTTTTCACATTTGTCTGTATGCGACCCTTTGATGGACACTCTTGCACAGTGACTGCTGGACATAGGCACCAGTGACACCCAGAAAGAAAATGTGGGTGGCTAAAAATGAATGGATGGATGCTTGTTGACAATCAAAACCCCTACTATTAAAATACATAACTTTATGTGCAATTGGTGTTCAGTCTCTTAAAGACATCTTACATGTTGTCCAGGGTCAGCCAGAACAAGTGCCTGTCCTGTTTTTGGTCAGAAAAAATCTCAATATTGTGAAAATTAACTTTGATAAGAAACCACTGGAGACATAGAGTGTCTCCAGATTTTCATCTTGTTTATTTAACCACCTGCTGAGACCCACACAAATGCACACACACTTTGGAAATGGTACAGTACTTTGCACCAGATAGTGCGATGAAACATTTTTTTTAGAGATGAAATGAAGATCACCCCATCTAATATGTAATTTCTGCAGCTGTTTAAAATGGCATTTGGACAGGAAGTTGGCATACAAATTGAGAAAATTGCAGCAAAGTTAGATAAGCACATGATCATCTGTTATCAGGTAGACGAACAGACTATGGTATCGGAAAGTGGAGCCTCTGCTTGATAATTCAGATCCACAGAGCTGCAGTGAGAAAAAACCTGTTACCGCGTGCTAATTTTAACATTATGCTATTTTGGCAATTTTGACTTGAGCAATTTTGAAACACCAGGTGGGTGTCAATCTGATTGCAAATGTTGGAAGTTACAGCCAAATTTACAATAGGGAAGCAAAGCATCAGTCAAAACATTTGTGCGTTTCTGTGTCTGTGGGGACGTTGGATGACTGTATGTGCGTGTGCTAGAGAAACATATTCAACAAACTTAATTTTACCAGTTTTTCCACATGACTGCATTTTTCTTGCTTTGAGATAAAAAGAGCATTAACAAAGCATGCACAGAACTTAAAATACATCTAAATGCCATTAAGGGTTTGTCAGAATAAATTAACAAATTAAACTAAATCATGAAAAGAATAAATTATCCATTTTACAATGTGACTGTCGTATTTTCAATGATAGAACTTTTATGCAATATTTTTGTTAAGAAAAGAACAAGTCCTAGGAAAATAAAATCACCCCATTTCAGTTATATATTTTTATACATTAGGACATAATAAGCGGAATCTTGTCTTCATCAGACACTAAAATTCTTCAAATCCAACCTTAAGTACACAAAAAACACATAACTAACTCCATCATGTCATAATTTATTAAACAAAAACCAATCCAAAATGGAAAATGTGTGTTTAAAAAAAAAGGATTTATAAAGGAAAGTAGCATAAACACATCAGGTTCTAACCTGAAGGGGCAGACTCAAAGCTGCAAACAAAATAACACAATATTTGTCATGCAACTGTAACAATGAGAACCAATTTTGGCAGTTTGGATGTGGAGGCCTTAATTGTTTACCAGCAAGTGAACACCACTTTGAATGCTAGAAATTTAGCAGTTCTCTTGTCTGCCTGCTGTAATGTGGTGAAAATCAAACACAAAAATTCAGCACAAACACCTCAAATTAACTGTCAGGCACAATGTTGTAGGACTGATTTGTGTTTGTATTTGAGCCACAGTACCCGGGCACCTTGCTTTCATTGAGTCAGTTATGAACATCTTGCTAACCAAAGTGTTCTGCAGTGCTATGTAAGGTCATCTGACATCAAAAGCTAGTCTGAAACACTGTCACATAATAGGAAAATGACCAAAACCACAGCAGCAAATCTACAACAGAAAAACTGAAAAAGAAAAGACTCAAGGTGTTGCTTTGGCCAAGTAAAAGTTCAGACCTCACCCTGATTTAAATTAGGGCAGGTATCAGGGCCACTTCAAATCGATTCGATTTTGATTCATAAGGTTCTGATTCGATTAATCATGATTTGATTCAATTCGTTCTGCTCTTAAATAATGAAAATTGTTCAACTTTGTTGCAAAATACAATATCAGTTTATTTCTTCTCTTCACCATAAACAACAGGTTTTAGGGAAAAACTTTTAAATTAAACAGTTTAATATTGAAACAAAACAGTCACACGTTTCAAATGTTTTAAATTAAAAAGGAAATGCAGGTGGCAGTGATGTTGGATATATTCATTTTTTAAGAATTAATAATTTTCTTGCTCACTAAGAAGTGATGGGAATAAGGTTGCAGGAGAAGAGGTGGGCTTATATAAATATACTTCGGCCCACTCCTTTTGAGTGTATGAAAATTGTATATTTGTAATGTTTCTGTTAGCTTCTGTTGTCATGTTTAATAAAACTTATTAAAACGTATTACTTATACCTTATTAAAACAAATAATACAACTACAACATTTCATCACTGTGGATTTCATTAAGATGTTTCTTAAAGTTTAAAAATAATAATATTGATAGAATGTGTGTCTTTCACACATTTATGCAAGCTGTGGAGAACATTTTCAGTCAGATGTTTACATACGGTTGTTTGGTTCGAGAGCTCATTAAATCTAGCTTTTTTTTGCTAGTGCAAATCTTTGCAAGCAAAAGTCTCCATGGTCTCTGTTATCTTTAAGTTCTGCTGCGAATCGGCTGATAATGTGAGTGAATCCTTAGTTTCTTTTTTTTGCTCCAGACAACTTGTTATCGAAGGCTAATGTTAGCACTGAACGGCAACCGGATGTAAACATACAGCAAGCCAAGAGTGACAAAATATAGAAACACGCTTCAGACACGCGCACAAGATGCCATGGGGAAGAATTGATCTCATGCCCTGTGAATCGATTTTCCCAAATTTAAATGAAATCAATTCAAGATCGATTAAATAGATTTTTTACCCAGCCCTGATTTAAATGCCATAGATAACTTTAGGAGAGCTGTACAGAAACAAACGCCCACAAATGTTGATAAACTCAACCAACCATGTAAAAAAGAGTGGGCTAAAATTTATTTCACATCAGTGGAAGACAGAAAGCAATTATTTCAAGTTATTGCTGCCAAAAAGGTTCTGCAAACTATTAAATTTGACACACTTCTTTTTCAGACAATTTCCAGTTTGGCCTCAAAGAATGGCAAGATGGAATCTGTTGCATGTTTTTGAATACTTGAAATTATATCACACCTTTTTCAGAACTTGATAAATATAAAAAATTTTTGTTTGTTTGTTTGCTTTGTAATATCCAGACGTAAACTCCTATATTTGAAATAGACTGGATTTTCATTATCCTAAAATCCAAGATAACTTTACGGTTTGTTAAATGTGGAAGTGGCATGGTTGATAACGAGTGTCCGCTGATATTATTTAAGTACCATATAGTTTTGTTAAGTGTTTATAGCCTTTTTTTATTATTTTTCGCAGCACTTTTCTGGAGTGCAGTCTCTGCCTCAAGACGGAGAAGGGACAGAAGGAAATGGAGAAGTAAGCTAAGATCATTATAGTGGTGCATTCACTCAAAAAATGTTTTTTTTTTTCTGCCATGTAAAAATATGGTGAAAGTATATGGCATGAAGTGTTAAGCAGCATGTATATATATATATGTTTAGACATATATATGTATGAGTGTTTCTGTGTTTAACTCAGGAGGATTGTGAAGGGGGCTGTTCCCAGGGGTCGCCAGGGGTACCGGGCATGGCTGGTGCCAAGGGGGAAAAAGGAGACCAGGGCAAGCCTGGTTCAACTGTTATGGACAGCTGTGACAGGGTGAGAATCTGGGGGAAAATTTGGAGTTTCTTGTTGATACATATTTACTCTCACATGCATGATTCTCCAAAACTGTTACTAAGTAGTATTGCTGTTCTACTTAGATGAATGTGAAACCCAAGGTTTGCATTACATTTGAGTGTTTGAGCATGGCTTGAGTGATCCTTTGATGTAGTACATTTTTTTGTGAACATAATGCATTCTTCTAACGACTTCTCGTCTGCATTTAGTGTTTGGGGAGGCTGCAGAGAGAACAGGCGACACAGGCAACGGTTAGTTCCTATTGTGTTAGAAATGAAAGGCAAATATTCAAAACATATATGCATGCCTCCTTAGTTTATTTTATTTTTTACTCACAGGGTGATCGATCCTGCACAGGAGCGCCTGGAGTTCCAGGAATGCCCGGATCACCGGGATTCAAAGGGGACGCTGTATGGTTCTGGGTTGTGCATAGCTCAGATATCCGACAAGGCTTGAAAAAGCGAGATTTACCTTTCTGTGTTTTTCTTTATTTTAGGGTGCACCAGGAGAACGAGGCCAACCTGGAACAGCTGGAATAATGGTAAGTTCTCATTTCAACTGAGGGATTAAAAACAACAACAAAAAAATCATTTGTCTGGTAAATAGTTAAGCTGTTCTTTGATGTTCATTTAAAAACACATAAATTGGAGCATTTTTCTTGTTACATTTTTAAGAGACACATTTCACAACAATTGAAAAATATTGTGCAGAAATCTTTTTTCACTGCACTCCAGTGCTTCACATTAAAATTCTTACTAGGTTTTACCAACTCACCGTTTTAAAAAATTCATCCGCAGGGTGCGGTGCTATCAGTGCATCGGTTTGGCAGAACTATTGTGAGGGAAACAAATAAACTGTAGCATTACTGGTTTTTTGTCTCAGAGTTTAGATTTAAAGGGACTTGACTCAACAGGAGTGTGTGCCTGCCATCTCCCATGGGTTCACAGAGCCCCCTTCTGGTCAAGTAGAAACTTATGCAAGATGCAAATCCCCTTACTTCTATCACACAGAATACAATAGCTCTTTGCTGTGATGGCCAGTGCAGTGGTCAGCATTTTAAAAAGTAAAAGCTTTAATTGGACTTGTATGAGTTTTTTGTTATGTTTATTAGTTTTATATGCTTGCCATAGATGTTTGACAGTATTATGCACTTTCTGTTCACAGGGACCTCCTGGTTTCCCAGGACCTGGGGGTTCATCTGGTTTACCAGTAAGTTTTGAGCACTTTTCTTGTTTAGTCAATGATGGAAGCTGTCGAAGGTATTACAAGTAAAAGGCAAAAACTGCAACTTATAAAAAAAGAAATTAAAAGAAAAGAAAAGAAAAAAGTTTTTTGTCTTCCGACACAAAAGTTCAATGTATTTTGTATTGATTTTATTCAATGAAACTTTTATTTTGTGAGACTCTTATTTTTTAAATATCCGGTTATCAAAACTGCATTTGTCACCACAGGTTAGGAACATTGACAGTGATATTGTGTGGCTGCATAAAGTAAAATATCTACATAATATATATAACTCCATGTGTGGCTGTGATATGGATAAGTTTTGCAAGGGAACACAAAACATATTGCATGGGAATGCCAAAGAAATAAAAAAATAAATAAATTCCCCCACATCTCCATTCTGGGCCTTATTTTAACAGGTCTATATGGTGATTAATGTGATAAAAAGTAAGAAAATGTGCATATAAAATTTATTTATTTATTTATTAGCTTGTAAAATACTTTTTAGTGTTTTGAACATAAAACCTGCATTTACAGTGAAAGGTACAATTATTCAACTTTGCATTCTTCTGTTGTTTTTGTTGTTTTACGTTAGTTTTTCCAGCTAAAATGTTTATAAGACTACTGACTTTACAAGAGCCAGGCAATTCCTGCAAGGTTTCCATCTCTTTTTTTTATGAGCTATTCTTGAGCTGTTGAAGCAATCTGCTTTTGTTTCTCTGTGTTGCTTCCCTCCCTCTCAGTGCTAGTTGAGGCAGATGACTGTACACCCTGGTTCGTCTGGAGGGGTTTTCTTGTTAAAAATTACTTTTTCTTGTCTGCCTCCTCCTCTTGTTCTCTTCAATTTACTTTTATGTTTTGCAGAGGACATAGGAATAAGTTGTTGAATGTAGTGCTTTATTATTTTATATATTTTTTTGTATTTTAGCTAAATAATTAAACAATATATATAAGTTGTAATTACTAAAATTACTGAATTAAATTAGAGATGACAGAAATAGAGTGAACTGGCTTCAAGTAGAATGTATATTACTGGATCTGAGACTGAAATAGATTTTGAAGCATAAAGGGATGCCTCCATTTAATACTGTGACCTCCACTCTTTTTTTCAGAAAGTATTCTGTGAAATAGGTTTTTCTATTATGGCAGAATCCATGGATGAAGTGTTTATTGAAATATATAATCTACACAGTGCACTTCATTTGACCTTACATTTCTCTTCAGACTCAAAGAAAACCTGGTTTATATGGAAATCTGTTCTTTAAAAGCTGTTTTATAAAGGACTGAATTAGATGATTTTTTATTTATTTATTTTTGTGAGTTGACAATATATGTACCTGATTTAATAAATTTAATTTAATTTATTTGAAGATTTCAAAAGCTATTTTCCCTATATATTTTTTTTATTTAAATTTTTTTTGTTGTTTTTTTAGAATAAAAGTGATATTTTGGTTATGGAAAGGTTATGAACAAGTAATTTAGCTGGTGTAGCTAGCTCTGTAAGCAATCTTGGTTTGGATAACTGTTTTCTGATTAACTTTTTTTAAACCAGGCAAATCCCATTGAGATTACATTTATTTTGCAATTGAGGCCTGGGTCAGAAGGCAACCTATCGTACATGTTTTTGGTCTTAGAATTAAAGGTTTAGCAGATTTATGTTTGAGCATAGCCAATACCAAAGTGAATCACTGCCATTCTAAAACAGCATTCTCAAAATATTTAGTGTTTCATAGGAGTGCAAATATTTAAACCTTTACATTGCTTTTGGTCATTTTTGAACTAGCCTTAAGTTCATCAGTTTTATTAGACTTAAACTATTTTTTTATCTGAAGTTTTAGAGCTATCTATTGCAAGTAAGATATTCATTCTTCCTAAGAACTCCACATAAACTCACTTCCAAATAAACACATATTCATTTCGAATTGTATTCTATGAAGTATGAAATTTAATATAGATTGATTTATAGATAATTTTTTCTTGGAAAAATAATCTAGGTCTAATACACTCCTAATCAAAATCTTAAGACCAGTCAAAAAATTGCAAGAATTTGCATTTTGCACTATTGGATCTTAATAAGGTTCTAAGTA
>JARVJO010000155.1:8135322-8173697 GCA_031762555.1 Cynodonichthys magdalenae
GTTTTTGGATAATTTTGATTATCTCTTTTTTTATCTATGTTCAAATATGTCAATGGATTTGGAACAGAAAATTGAATTATCAAGTTAGTTATTTAGAAAATTTTTTTTTTTTCCTTTTTGTGATATAAGGTTGTTTGTTAGAAGTATTTCTGAAATTGATTTAATTATTATTGAAAATTGTTAATTGTCTGAAATAAATTTAATTAATTCAAAAATTCAAAAAAAAAAAAAATATATATATATATATATATTTTTTTTTTTAAGTATCAGAATGGCAGCAGAATATGAGATGTATATTCTGTGAAAATGATCATGCTTCTCCCAGTGGTCCTACAGCCATTTGCAGAAATATGCCACTCCTGTTCAGAAAACGCCAATGTGAGCCAGAGGGAATGTCTCACCAGTGTCATTTACTCACTGCTCCCACACATCTGGTGTCGCTGTGGGGGAGGAGCTGTGGAGGGAGGGATGGAAAGCAGCAGAGAGTAAGGGGGAGGGACCTGGAAGGTGTGCTGGTTCAAATTTTCAGGCTAAAACCTGGATCACACTTCAATAAGATATGAGACAGAGGGTTACTGATTGCACAATTTCAGTGCGTCTTTTCCTGACTGAATATAAACGAGATGAAGACGCGGTGGGCCATAAATTATCATAAATCCTCCATCTGCCCTCCCACAGCTCATGAAATAGATAAACTACAATAACGATGGCTTAATAGTGTTTTTTCCACTCAACATCAGTGTTAGTTAAGTGAAGTAGAGCTGTTCTTTATTTTTTTATTTTTTGTTAAAGGTGGACGAAAAAAAAAGATGTGATCAGCTGTGTGCTCACATTCATGGGACCTGGATCCAACCAGCTGCTCTTCGAGCTCTTTTTTAAAACTGGCTTCAGGCAAAAAATATCATTTTAAACAAAATAACACGCAGAAGGAAGAGCTGCGCGGTTCTGTTCTGGTCCAGCTCAGTCCAACTCATCAGCACTGCCACAGCTGAGGACTGACCCGCTGCGGTGCTGCTCATGAACAAACACACCCACAAAGTTCAGACCAATCAGACGCTCCGAGCCGCAATGTCCGCGTCTCGCAGTTCTGACTGGGGGCAAGAGGACAGCTGTCACTGGGAGATAGCAGAGGGAGTGCAGACAAAAGTTGCGCAAATTTTTTGTCACTCAGCAGGGGGAAAAAGACGTGCGACTCGAAGTATAAACCAGCCTTAAGTCCACTGTTTTCTTAGAACTCCCTACAGCAACTTTAACTTCACTGCTCTCATTTTGGTTCAACTAAACAGCAGATGACCCCAAATTAACACTATGTATAAAAACTAAAATAATTGTTCTCATGAAGGGGATTAATATGCTCAACATGACAGAAAGACATTCGATTTTACAAAACTTTCTTCTTTATTGCTTTAGGATGACTGAAACATCAAAAAAAGTCCTGCAAAACTACTTCTTTACAGACGATTACATAAAGACAATAAATAGCTTCCTTCTGATTGAAAATAAATCAGTCTTCTTGTGGAAAGTTTAAAGTGGCATAGAAAGCATGTGAGCTGCTTACTAATGTGTTTTAAAGAAAACTTCTGTGGGAGCTGCACGTTACTTACTGTTTCCATTAACACATGACTTCTGTTGGTGCGTATCCTAACCCATTCTATTTTTTTTTCTGCACATAATAATCAACACACATTTACAAAGATTTACAGCACTGCATTGTGGGAGATGGGGAGTGCCCATTGGGATATGCTGTTGCCAGGCAACAAGAGGAAAAGATAAAGCTTGTCGTTAGTTTCTAAAATGAGACTTAGGTAGCAAGCAAGAAATTGGGACTGTTGGTGGTATGGGCTGAAATGGGGGTGGGGGTGGGGGG
Source organism: Cynodonichthys magdalenae (assembly GCA_031762555.1). NCBI lineage: Eukaryota > Metazoa > Chordata > Actinopteri > Cyprinodontiformes > Rivulidae > Cynodonichthys > Cynodonichthys magdalenae. The sequence goes on from JARVJO010000155.1 coordinate 8,137,190, forward strand.
TACAAGAGTTTAATCAAGAAATCAGAAAAGGTTTCTGATTAAAAGATACAATTTATAATACAATACTAAGTGAAAATGTAGATTAAAATCATTTATTGGACTTTTTGTGCATTTTAAGGCTTCATAAATTAAAACATAAAAATATTGCATATATGTGTTATAATACAGTGACCATGGTTGTAAAAAAAAGCATCCTTCACCATGTTGGATATTGAGCTCTTCACCCAAACTGTAGATGATGTGTTGGTGGGAGACAAGGAGATGCGGTCTGAATCTGTTCCTGTGTCACTGCTGGAACAGCGAAAAGATATTTGGAAGGGACTGACACTGACATCATCCAGAAAAATAAGAAAAAAAAAATAGAATTTTAAAGGATGTGGATGGCAGCGAGCTGCTGTTGTCATGGTGATGTGTGGTATTGGGATCATGATGCCCCACCAGTCAAAACTTCTGGTTGTCAAATCTAAGAGGGACAAGGGGGCTAAACATCCAGTCATCGCGCCATCACTGTCCCCACCTCTCATTTTTACTGTTGTCCGACAGAGAAGAGTGGCTTTTCTCTCTTTTTTTTTTTTTCTCCCACTCTCTCAGGGTGTTATGAGCTGCTGATGTGAGAGATGAGTTTTTAAACATTGGGTCCTTTGATCGTTCCCGGCTCCTGTAATCTCTGCGAGGTGTATGCAGACGCAGCCAGACACATAGCTGCCTCGCAGTATCCTGGGAGACCTGGGGGTCCCGCCTTACCGGGGCGACCGGCCTCTCCGGCTATTCCTTGAGGTCCTCTCTCACCAGGCCTTCCATTTCGAGCTACACCGTCAACACCAGGAGGACCTGTAGAAAAACATGATGTTTTTAAATTTTTTACTGATTTTGTGAAATATATATTAAAAAAAACTACTAAGATTCATGTTGATGATGAAAAGGCCCAAAACAGACTGTGATAGCACTGGTGAATTACATGTCGTACTTTTTTTTTTTTTTTTTAAGTTGCCTGTGCACAAGAGAATGTGTGCTTGAATTAGCTTGTACTGTTGCAATCTTTTCACATTCTCATTCAAGAGCATCTGTTAAATGACTGGAGTTAATGATGCCTTTAAAAATCCTTTCAGCGGCCTCTCCTGTGGCAAAAGATGTAATGCCAAGTCCTTTAGTTGCTTATTGTCCCTTTTGTCTTCTGTACCTCTGCCTTCCCATCCACCATTTTTCTTTTAATGAACATTTCAAACTGCTCTATAAAAAACCTGACTACATGCAGTACGATGCTCATGTTTTTCCTTTTTTTTTTTTTTTTACAATAGCTGAGGTGAAAAAGTTGTTGCATATAAATAAAATGTGACAAACTGCAACTGAAAACCAACTTTGTGAAAAAAAATATTCAAATGGAAGATTGCTGAATAGCTTTTAGCTAAAACAATGCTGCAGAACAGATTTTATTAAAAAAAGTTTTTACTAAGAATTAAAAATGAATTAATGCTGGGGACTGAATTTGTTCTTGATCAGTGTTTAGACAGTCCAGGTGATGAATTTAACCTTTATGAATCGTGTCGAAAAGAATTTGTGATCAGATTTCCACACCTGACAACATATTTAAATCAGAGTCTCTGCACTAGGGATGTGAGAATTGAATTCACGCATCCTCCCCCACAAACAATCATGGTCTTACATGATGTTTTTTGAAGCATGAAATAGCTTATTACAGCTAAACATATTAGAAAATGTATTATTTGTATATGCAGCAGCAAGATGAAAACGATGTGAATCAACAAAGTCAACATTTGAACAATTGTTGGTTTATTTTTGTCTTTTTCTTTTTTGGGTGGGGATGGGGTTTTTATATAATTTCCAGGTACGTAGTTTAATTCTATACTAAAATCAAGTAACTATGTTACTTTCGGTTGTTATGAAAATTCCATATATATCAAAACTAAATTGGACTTTGCATCATAGCCTATCTAAACACATTTAAATAGGCCTCTGTCTTTTAAAAAAACCTTATACCATTTCTGACACTCCTGCTTCAGCACATCTATACATCAGTGCTTTGGGGCAGGGTTCTGTGTTCGACAGCAGACGAAACTGCAGGGTGGAGCTTTGGGTAAATGGGCGGTGCTTTGTGCCAGCAAGCTCCACATGGCAACAACAAGAACTTCAAGGATTTCTCAAACGTGCATGAATGAGTCAAAGAAACACTCTGGGTATGTGTATGTTGAGGAAATGACATTATAACATGACAGAAAACTCAAAAAAGTTGATTTTGCATAATGTAAATATTTGTGCAGATTTTTCTTTGCCATCAAGAAATCAATTTGTCCTGTACTTAGCTAGTCAAATTACTTTTGACACTAAAATTTGAAAAAAAAATAAATTAGAAGCCTGACAGTTTTTGCTTGTTTATCACAATTTCAACCTGCCATCCATTTTAACATAATGTGTTTGGTCCAAAGACTGTACATACTGTAGGCAGACCTTGGCCTGGAATCCAGAAGTTTAATCCAAAATGAGATTTTGAGTCCCTTAAGTCTTACGTTGCTGCTGTAAGTTCAGATATTATTATTATTTTCTAACAAATTTAGCTTTTTTAAATCAATTCCTGCTGATTTCAATTTCCAGCATCAAATAAAGGTGTGCTCACTTGGTCTATCAGCATATCTTTATGCTTTGGTATCAGTGCCAACTGTTGGTATAAAGAAAACCAACATATCATTGTATTTTTCAATATTTCCCTTGTAAGTTTGCCAAATGTTTTATATTGTTTTAAATACTATTATGTAGCAACATAAACATGTCAACATTCTTCTGCCGTCCCAGTGTCACATTCTAGTTTATCTACTCCCTGGCTGTTCTATTCCTTAAACTAATACATGAAACAAGCCACTAAGTAAGCATTACTTTTTAATTTCTGCATAATTGTACCTCATATACAGTTCTGCTGGCATATGGTCCTAGATGTTGACTTTGTACGGAAACTTGCTACAATAGTTTCAAAACTGGTATATTTCTGAGCTCAACACAACTTTAACATGTAACATAGTTCCTACCTTGTATTCCTGGGGGTCCTGGTGGTCCTGGGTGAGCTTTACCTGGATCTCCTTTCTGCCCCTTTGCCCCTCTCTTCCCTAAGCAATGAGGGACATGAGAAGACGTTAACAAACCCTACTGGTAATGTGCAAATGTATCATGTTGTTTATTTTATACCTTTGAGCCCTGTGTTTCCAATCTGCCCATGCGCTCCGATGATACCAGGTATCCCACGGGGACCTGGTAAGCCATGTGGACCCTGAGGGCCAGGTGATCCTGGAGGTCCAGGAGGCCCAGGAGGTCCCATTACACCTGCACCACCAAGCACGGCTCTCTTTGCGCTCACTGCTACCGCTGTAAGCTTCTCTGTTTAAAAAAAAAAAAGAAAAATCATAGCATAATCATTTTTTATTAACCTTTGATAGCTGGCAACTGACTGCTCAGGAGATGAAAGCAGTTTTGGAAAATGAGCTAATCTAATCTACCCTGCAGACATCAAAGGTAAATATTCAGCTCTGGATGCTCACCCTGCATCATCTTTAGAACCACTTCAATAATATGCTGGTCAGATGCATCACGTCCCTGGAGAGAAGAAGAGATGAATGAGAACTGCAGAGATATAAAAGAGCAAATATAAATGCTGTATAGAAAGCTGAAATGAACTTACTGGTGGCCCCGAAATGCCTGGCATGCCGGGTACCCCTCGCTCGCCATTAAGTCCCCTTGGACCGGATAGCCCTGGTGGGCCCTGATCTCCTGGTTTACCGGGGTCTCCAGTGGGTCCATTGTGTCCGAGGTCACCCCTAATTCCTTGCTGCAAAAAAGAACATAAAAAAAAACAATCATTTATAAAGAAAAAAAAGAAACTGTTAGTTGGTCCAATAACCACCTCTTTTCTATGATCTCACCTGTCCTTTAGGTCCAGGTTCACCAGATATACCCTGCAACAGCAAAAACATATTCATTATCTTATCATCCCTATCTAGTATTTATGCTTCAGAGCTCACAACCAGCAGTAACCGAAGAAAGAATGTTGTAAATGAATATTGAAATCTGGCTTCAAAGAGTAACGTGCATCATTGCTTCACCATCACATAAACAACTTACTCGCCATCTGGATTATTACAGGAAGTTGCATGCAATTTTTTTTTAAAGCATCCTCTTTTTAACTTCGTTACGGTTTGGATATATTCTTCACTTTTTCATTCTATTTGGATGTATTCTGAATCAACTGTTTAAACCTTCTTAACTAAATACTCAAAGTTTCTTTTTTTTTTTTAAGATGCAGTGACTTTGTTATTTAGAGCAAAGAACTAGAAATAGCTTTGAACTGTGTGTTAATAGTCCTTACCTTTTCGCCTTTCTCACCGGCCAATCCCTCGACACCAGGGTCACCCTATGATAGAGGCGAACAAAGGGATTTGTGACCATGTTGCTTCTGGTTTTCTGTTTCTGACAACCCATTTTAAATGAATACATTATTAAATATGTGTCACTTACTATGTCCCCTTTTGAGCCAACTTTGCCTTGAAAGCCCTGAGAGAAAAGTAAATGTAAATGTGATCATATCCAGAATCTATGATTACTTACAAAACCCACACCTCAAAAAAAATTATTTACTGATCGAACACAATAACACTAGAGATTGAAAAATAAGAAAATGGTGTCTCAACTATAAAACAAGGAAGATGAGGACGCTTGAATTATCATTTATATTGCTTGCCTTATTCAATAATTTGATGTGGATTCAGTTGAGTTCTAGTCGCAGATAAACACTGCCCCCAATGGACAGGTTGACCTAACTACATTATTATATTAGCTACATTACAGCTTTCATACAGAAATATTACTTATTTTTCATGCAAAGAAAAGTCCAGACCTTGTCTCCCTTAATCCCAGGAAGACCCTGTGCACCTGGAACACCAGTGGGCCCTCTTTCTCCTTTGCTTCCCTGTTGGAATAATCTGTTACATATACATTCTGTATTCATTTAAAAGTTTACTTGGAAAAAAAAATTGGTAATAATAATGCAACTTACAGGTTTGCCAACTGCACCCTGTGGCCCTACTGGTCCCCGCTGGCCTCTGTCCCCCTACAGAAGTCATTGAAAGTGAGTCAGTCTGGTTTAAGGCAGCAGTTTTTGGTGTTTTAAACAATTTTTTGTTGTTGTTTTACCTTAGGTCCAGGGACCCCCTCCATACCAGGCTCACCAGGAATACCAGGCTCACCCTACCAAGGATGCAATGATTAGTAGCATTTTCCTGCTTTTGCATAATAAAAGTTTGGTATACATACAATACTCTTACCAAAGGTCCAGGAGCACCAGCCAGGCCAGCATGACCCCTAGGACCTGTTTCCCCCTATCAAGAGTTTTGTATATAAACATACATAAATAAATAAATACATAAATAACATGATATGATTACTAAAACCACCAAAAATGCTAAAATAACTGGGGAGGATGAACTAGTGTGAAAAGTACATACCTTTACTCCAGCTTCTCCCTTAGCCCCTGGGGAGCCTGGTAGTCCCTACAGACATAATTAACAAGACTTTACAGTGTGCATTGACTGACACTCAGCTACTACAACAACATATTTTAGCTTAACATCTGTAAATTTCCTGAAGTTAAACCAATAGTTGTGTCTGTGGATTGGTTGTGGTGCATCTTCCATTGATTTTACTCCAAAAGTTAGTCAATTATAGATTTACAACTAATATTTAGTTCATAACAGTTTCATTCAAATTTGTCTAGTTCACAAGATATTTTGCGAACAGACACACTGACTTTTATAGCTATTGGTAACATTTTGAACAAGGTTTTTGCACACTCTCAGTTATTATCCCAACACAGATTATTTAGCGGATGGAATAATGGTAAAAAAAAAAAAACTTGTGAACTAAAACACACATCTCACTGTTCATGTGTGTGTCCATATGTGTGCACGTGTGACAAGTGTATCATAGACATAAATAGACAAGGTTCCAGTTTCTGCGTCTTCAGTAGTGTTGGTGTGACAGCAGTGATCACACAGAAAAAGTGTGCCTCTCATGCTTCATTACCTCTTAGTCAAAATACAAACACACACACACAAAACACACTTGTGCGCTTTCCACTTGTCTGAATGTGATAAATGGTCTGCCAAGGGAAAAGAATGCCATTTCAAGGTGGTTTATATTCTAAAACAGAATGGGTCACTGGAAAACTGAATGACTGCCAACAAATCAGATCACACTATCATACAGGTTGTTTCACCCAAACCCATGTGTGTTTTAGCTTTCAAATTGCTCTAAATGTGCATGAATGACAAGTGTCTATATGATATTGTTTGTGACATACAAATGACACTACACCCACTGAAAAGCACTTACTGCTGCTCCTTGAGGACCAGGAGGACCTGGCATCCCAGGCTGCCCAGGAGCACCCTGTATACAAGAGAGATGTTTTAAAAAAATATTTTAAATCAAGTTTTATTTATTTTCTTTCATTTCATGTGGCAAGCACAAGCTTACTTTGATTCCAGGTACTCCAGGTGTGCCGTCTTTCCCATCAATACCTGGCAGACCCTGAAAAAGCAGACAGAAGTGTCAGCGGACTTCATTTGTCATTTGGCACAGTCAACAAACACATGTCAACAAACAAACCAAGTGTTTTCACTCACATTTACTCCCTTTTTGCCAACTGCACCTTGAGGACCCTGAATGCCTCGGCTACCCTGCAAAAAAAAAAAAAAAACAATCTCATCTACCTTAGTGTATGTGCACAACAGAATCATTTTCCCTATTCAAGTTCTGAAAAATATTTTTTTTTTTACAAAAAAAAAACTTATTAGATGTGTCTCACTTTATCCCCCCTGTCTCCTGGCTCTCCAGGTGGTCCCCTAGGTCCCTCTTCACCCTGCAAAACAAAATAAATAAGATTTTAGAATATTTAAGATGTATTGCTTATCTAAGTGTGTGAGTGTGTTTTCTCACAGGAGGTCCAGGAATTCCTACAGGTCCACCGATGCCCTTGTAGCCACGAGGTCCCTGCCGGAAAACAACTAAGTGCAATCAATCACCTCATATCAGCAAAAAAGCTAAGACGCAGAAGCCCACAATTCATTGTGATAAAAGGATAATTAGTGCTTAACTCACTCCACTAATGGGAGCAGCACCGAGAGCCAGCTACTTTTGTTTTGGCACAAAGCCGGGGTGCTAACTTGGCTAACTCGGCTAATGTTAACAGTAAGACGGATGGCTACAGCGGATCATTAACTACAGATGGAGGCACTATGGACCCAGACAACCCCAACTCATTAGAGAAAGAGAGAGATTTGTGTTAGCATCATTTCCATATGTCCCCATTGCTGGTAATGAATGGTGTTTATATAGTGGAAGCCAGGTTTGGCTGTGCCTTTATGGCATTCATCTCTGAAGTATAACGGCTTTGAATCCAAAATACCAAAAGGGATTAAATTGCTATGTAAATATAGTAAAATAAGTGTGTCACTCACAGCCTCTCCTTTCGGACCCATCATTCCTGGGTAACCCCTAAGACCCATTGGACCCTACAACGGGAAGATAAAGCAATATAAGACAACATTTGGTTCTTAAACATTACCAAGTCAAAACACTAAGGTTAAAATAGACTTTTTTTTAATTGATGGTAAAATGTTTACAGCATACCGGTGGTCCTGGTATGCCTTGTTCCCCAGAGATGCCTATATCTCCCTTGGGTCCCTAATAAAGTAAAACAAATAAATAAAAAAAAAAGGAAAAAAAATGAACATTAGTTATACATTTTATTTCCGACATGTAGGTAATTTTACTTTGACTTATGTGCATATTTAATTTAAAACTAAGTTAAAAAGATGGTGGCTATGGTAATTGTTTTTTGACGACTTAACTGCGCTTTGAAGGTTGAATGCCGTGTACCGGTACTTGCTGAGTCATACTTGATAGCAATCTTGCTGAAGCTAATTAGCCAGCGGGAGAAAGCTAATCAAAAATTAATAGCCCAATTCCAATTCCAACACTCAGGCACATGGACTTTGAGGTACACTCTTGTTGGTAAATTGAATTGTTTCACTGTCAAAATTGTCCAGTCACTGATGTAAACTTTTTAAATCCTCTTTGCACTTTTGCTTTGTTTGCTTTAGTAGACTTTCATAGACAAAACACAATTGGTAACATATAACATAGCAGTCCCACCTCACACTAAGTAAAATGGGCAGCAAGATGACTTAGCGGTTAGCACAGATGCCTCACAACAAGGTCTAGGGATTCTTCAGTTTGGACTTGGGGTTTTTCTTTGTGGAGTTTGCATGCTCTTTTCATGCTTTTGTGGGTTTTTCTGGGTACTCTTGTTTCCTCCCACAGGCCAAAAACATGCTTGTTAGGTTGCTTTATGACCCAGGCCTCCCTTGCAAGAGGGATCTGTGATCTCAATGGGATTTGACAAATACATACATTTAAAGGGAAGATTTGAGATGCTTTAAGCATATTCTACAAGACATGCAAAAAGAACATGTTAACTTCCAGTATGTAGGACACTGTGGTCAGGCCTGATAATATTTCTACCAGAGGCGGAGACAGAAGGCAGACACCCCTGGCACCCGATTGGCCATGCCAGGTGCCACTCCCAAATTATTGACAAGTAATTATTGGCAATAGAAGAAAGTCAGTTAGAGCAAAAAGAGAGTACATGTCTGTCTAGCAGTCTGGTGTATTTGGAACCTGTAAGTGTGTTAAGAAAAAATAAATAAAACCTTTTCTTAACAACTGAATATATAGCATCAAATGTGTACTATAATTCTGGGTACAGCAGTTAATGAAAATTGTACAACATCTAGAGGCAAGTTTGTAACATAGCAAAAACATTGAGCAACTAGAAAAGCTCCTTGAGGAACTTTGATGGATACTGCCATGTGGCAGTATTTTAAATTTGTTTTAACTGTAATGTATATTGGTGATCAACATATTTTCACATCAGTTTTTGCTACTATTACACTAAAATTTAAATTGGATGTGGCAGACATCTTGAATTTTCAAATTCAGGATAGTGTTCTTTATTTATACGTGCCCCCCTAAATAACACCTTGGCCACCTTTGTGCCTCCCATTGAGAAAAGGTCTAGCTCCGCCCCTGATTTCTACCTTTGATTTCTACCTCTTGATTTCCAAACTCATAGAAAACGCATAATACGATTGATACAACCCAGCTACTTGCTATTCTGATTATTCTGGCAGTTGTGCATGACTGCAGAGTTGTTTGCATTTTCTCTGAAACATACTCAAATGTTTTAGCATGTTTGTGTCTCTACAGGGCTATCAGTGTGCATGGTGTACTGAAATAACACAACACTGTTTTAACAGTTATGCAAGCCAAAAGTGTAGAAAAATACATTTAAATCTTACTTTTTTCTTCAAATTTTGAAAATGCAGCAGAATAATGTTGGTGTTGTGTGTAGCTATTTTCAACATAAAAATTGCATCACCAAAATCCAAATAAAAAAGTGCACATTTGGTTGCCTATTGCATTTGTTACTGGCTGAAATTATTATTTTGGTAAGTAATAAATACCTATAATACATGCTTTTACTAGGAGTGGTTACTGGGTGTGCTGAGCGTTTTCAGCATCAAGCGCTGCCAGAGGGTTCATTGTAGGAAAAGATCAGAGGCTAACTCCTGTGGCTTGGCTAGCTGCTCCCTTGGAGCTCACAGTGTGCTCATTAGCTCTGCTTAAAACGGCAAGGTGAGAGGGCCGTGCAAACCCTGACTCTCTCATCCTCCTCTTCATGTACCTGGCTCCTCACCATCCCTTTCATCTGCCTAGGTGCAAACAGACGGCACAACCAGGGCCCAGCCTGACTAATCGCAGTCAGATTAGTGCAGTCATGTGCCTCAGGGGGCTTCATTAGAACTAATCCTTGCCTCCTCTGGTTCCCAATGGTGGCTGAGTGTGCAACACTGTATAACATAAACATGCTTTGGTGTTTGAGTGGATGTGTAAACTGCGTGGCTCACCAGTTTCCCTATGCTGCCGGGGTCCCCAAGAACACCAGCTCGTCCTTTGTGTCCCTGGAGAGAAACATTTAGTTAGGAGAGTAATATAAGTATTTTATTTTATTTTTTAAGGAAAATAAGTAATCAAACACATTCCTTACCTTAACACCTTGCAGTCCCAGGGGCCCTTTTTGTCCTGCTGGGCAGTTGAGAGGACACTGATGTATAGATAAAGAAAAACTCAGATTACAAAACGTGAATAAAGTTCAAAACGATAAAATGCAAATAAAAGCTTACCTGGAAGTCTGCACTGCCTTCATCTAAACCAATAAACTTTCCTGGAGGTCCCTGGACAGAGAAACAGACACATGGGTGAGGAAAATCTACTGGTCACAGTTGGCAAAGTATTCCCTCTGCTCTTCTGAGCTGAGTAAGCACTTCCTTCATGTTTCAGTCTACTTTTCCTCTTTATATTTTCATCTCTCGGTTTATAGATTAAGTTTTGAAGTGAAGTATCTACAGGGACTGATGTATTACTCCAACAGTCAGATGAGACATTACACTGATCTAATAGGGCTTTATTTGTCCTAGGACGGCAGTAAAACTAAACAAATATACTCCCCTGGGCTGGGAACATCACTTTCAATGAAGACACTTTTTCCTCCCTACCTTCTTGAAGACTGTCAGAGATGCACACAAGGGAGTGCATGCACCTTAAAAGCGTAACTCTTAAAACTGTTTTTAGTACCTCATCACTTTCTGTCCATTGGGACCTGTTTGAGCTTGAGCTGCGGTAGGTATTTTAATGCATTTAAAAACACACATAATAACTGCCGTTTTTGCTGAAACAAACATTCTGCTCGGCATTAGCACTTTGTCACAGCTTTTGTTTTACACCGCAATCTCATCCAGCATTAGAGGAAGCTGATTTAGGCCTGCACCACCACATGCTTGATTAAGGCCAATGAGTTCCTGTTGGCTTGTATACTGATTACACCAGTCTTTAGTGGACAAACATTGTTGTCTTGGGAAATTATTAACTTTAACCTTGCAGCAGCAGCATCACAGTCACAATTTAGGATACCAATCTAGTTGTGAGGTAACCTTTTCTGGGGTGAAACTACCAAGTTAAAGAGTGGCTTGCTGTAATACTAAATGATGTTCTAATAATACAGACAAATATAAAATAATTAATAAAATATTTTTTTTATCATTTGACTATATTCTAGACCCCAATGACCCTAAAGTGAAGAAGTGGGTATAGATCGGTGGTTCTCAATTCCGGTCCTCGTGACCCACTACCCTGCATGTTTTAGTTGTTTCCCTGCTTTGGCACACCTGATTTAAATGAACAGATTGGCAGGGTTCTGCAAAACTTAAAGACATGCTAAAGAGCAGGGAAACAACTAAAACATGCAGGGTAGTGGGGTCCTGAGGACTGAAAGTGAGAACCACTGGTATAGATAATAGATGGATGACTATTTTCCAACTTAGGCTTAGTACTTACATCATAAAGACAGTGATAATATACATTGATAGCACAATGTGACGGTGTCCACCAGGGGCAGAGCTAGAGAGTTGGCTGGGGGGAAGTGCCACCCTGGTTACCTGATTGGCCACCCCAGGAGCCACCCTTCGAAAAATTTACAAATGGGTGGAGATCCTAGATTTTGTATTTACATTTATATTTTGTTAAAAATTGCTTTCTGACACTACTGTACTTTAATTAAAAGTTTAAAAATGGCTCAATTATAGCCCTTTGTAAAGATAGCAATAGCATTATTTGTTAGCTTAATTTGGGATTAGCATCAGCAATCAGTTCATGGTCATTCATAGCTACTCCAAAACAAATATAATCTCAATAAGTCTTAAAATTATTGAATTTAACCTTTTAAAGTTAGCTGTTGCCGGCATCTTGAATATTTGAATGACATTTAAAACTTGGTTAAGAATGTTTTCGGCTATTTCTACAATATTCTAAAAAAAACTGAATAATAAGTTGTGACTAGCATTCAGCCTGTATTTTGGATCATTCTTAACTACAATAACACAAAATGGAAGCTAATTTGTTGATTATTATTATTATATTAACAGTATAGTCAAAAATAAACCCAATGCCATTTCACCCATTTTCTCTAATTTTTTCGAAGCATGATCGACTTTGTCACAGTCTCTGTCTTTGTCCTAGACAAATTCCAAATGGACACATACTGGCTTGCCTGAAGGTCCTGGAAGTCCTGGAGGTCCAGGTGGTCCCATTATGCCCTACATGAAGGTGAAAGATAAAATTAGACATGAATAAAAAACAATGCTTATTTAAGGACTGTTGTAATGAATGTTAGTATTTCATCAAGATGTTAAGTTTTTCTGAAGAAACTGGTTTGTTACCTTTGGACCAAGTCGTCCAATTTGACCCGGGAGACCAATTGGCCCTGGAGTGCCCTATACGTGGCACAACACATGAAACATATGAAACAGACCATAAATAAATGTTGCATCAGCCAAAACTAAGTTGTACCCATTAAAAGCAAAGTTATTATAAAAGAAAGTCATCAGTTTTAAATGTCCAAAACACTGTACTACTTACAGCCAGACCTGGAAGGCCGACTCCCTGTGTGGAAAGAAAAGACAAGGTGTCGAAAAAATATAGCACAAATAGAAAAAAAGAAAAACAGTTTAAACTTGTTGTTTTGTAAAAGCCAATTACCAACAATTGCAGTAATTTAGTAATGCATGTGTACAATGTCAGAACAGGTTAGTGCACACAAACACAAGCCAATCAGTTTGTGTGTGTTTTCTCCTTGGAAGTAATTATAAACAAAGTGATTAAGAAACTAAGTCTTCACAGAGGAAGAACATCTCAATAGGTAAGATCTCTTGCCAGAGCAGCGTAAGACAGCTGGGTGTTCAGCACAACCCTCAGACAGGATTGCTGTTAAATGCTAAACAAAGACTTAACTAATAGTGTTGCATTCAGGCATGTCATTGAACAACTCTGGGCCTCTACTGAAGGAAGTAGATTGGATGGAGACTGAGCACCATCTAGTGTTGTCAGACAGTGCTACACACAACATATGCTACATATTTCTGCTCTCAGCCGAACAAACATAATGTAACATCTGGATAAACAGACCTAAAAAGAGGGGGTACAGCTGGTTAGGCATTCAGACATGACGAAAAAGGATAAATGGTAGGTTGCCGTAGGAGACCAGCTGGGTTACAATATGTTTTTTTTTTTTGTAAAACAACAGTTCTTCAAACAATGCTCTGTCCACTTAGTTATAACTCATTTTAGTGAAGTATCATTACAACTGCATGAGGTTTTTAGCCATATATTGTATTTCTATCACTTCCTTTCTTCAGTAATAAAGGTATACACCAGTTATTCACAACATTACTACTTAATGTACAGTAGGACCTTCTTTAGCTGGTAGAACAATCTGTTATGTAAAAGTATTAAATACTATAAACTATATTCTCATTCCAAGACATCAAGATTTATTTTTTTAAGTTCTGCAGGTTTTACGTTTTAAAGGTGGAATGTCCCCTCTAGCTTGGGGTGGGAGTCTCTGCCTCAGAAGTTTAAGTATTTGAGTGTGTTCACGATGGAGCAGGAAATGGATCGACGACTTGGGGCCTCATACTCAGTAATGAGGGTGTTGTTTCTGTCAGTTGGGGTGAAGAAAGAACTGAGTTGAAAGACAAAGCTCTCAATTTACTGGGTCTATGGAGTCGCTGCTCTTCCACATTGTAAGGAGTCAGTTGAGGTGGTTTATCTGATTAGGATGCCTCCTGGACATCTTCGTTTAAAGGTGTTCCGGGCACGTCCCACTGGTAGGAGGCCCGGGTGAAGAACCAGGACTCAATGGAGGAACTACCTATCTTCTCTGGCCTGGGAACTCCCAGGACGAGCTGGAAATCATTGCTGGGAAGAGAGATGTCTGGGTTTCTCTCTTTAACCTGTTGCTTTTGTGACCCAACTAAGAGGCAGCAGATAGAAAAGGTTTAAGGTGGAGCATTCTTGCATCAACAAAGTATATATTTAATTGGATCAGGGAGATCTGGATGTTTATCACAATCTCGAACGTTTTTTTTTTTGTTGTTGTTTTTTCAATTCAAAACAATTTGGAACCTTTTCTCACAATGGTCCTTCCTTAAACACAGTCATGTTGTGGCCCATTTGATTTGGCACAAACACCTGAACTTCTTAAATTAAAGCCAAAATCATAAAATAGTTGTGGAAACCTGTTTGTCCCTGTACAGCCCACAACAGTAAAATAAGCAACATAAGCAATAAGTCATGAGAAATAAAATGCTAAAGTAAGGCCAGTCAATGTAATGAATTTATATGTTCATTTCAAATGAGAAAAAAATAAATTCCAAAATGTATCTGATACTGCATGTATTTATAAAACAGGTTTATTTTAATATTAATGCAATAACCTGAAAAATATCTTATTGAATCTTTTAAGAGTTATATAAAGCAGTAGCATACACAGTCAGCTGGTTCTGTTCATCATTTTTGTTGATTGATTATTAAAACCTTGACAATTAAAAATGAGATACTCACTGGAGGTCCGGGTTCACCACTTGGACCTGGTTGACCCTGCAGAGAAGATGAAACAGTAATTATCCAGCATGCTAAAGTCTTTCATGAGTAATACTGTATTTTATGAATACAATTGGCAAATTACAGTCAAGCCAAAAAGTACTTTTCAGTTCCAAGGGTATGTATATATCAGGAAACAGTAAATAATCTAATCCCTGCTAGATTTTAAGTAGGTTAACTTAATCTCAGATGAGATACAAACTAATCAGTCTCTCAGATCTTTGGAGAGAGATTTTGGGTAGATTTGAACAAATTTTAGCTCAAAAGGTTCATTTGATCAAGAACTGAAAACATTGGAACATAAACAGTGTTCTAAATGTTCAAAACATTTAGAACATTGCTTTTTGGGAGTTTTAATAATATCTATCCTCTGCTTTTTGAAATATTTTGTTAACAGGCAGAAACAAATAAAAATGCACACACTCAAGCAATAGTAAACAGATGAAGGTTTATTTTTCCTTAGTAATATTGATTTATGGATGTGCTTGATAATGTTGCTTGGCCCAGTTTTG
The DNA here is from genome assembly GCA_031762555.1 of Cynodonichthys magdalenae. NCBI lineage: Eukaryota > Metazoa > Chordata > Actinopteri > Cyprinodontiformes > Rivulidae > Cynodonichthys > Cynodonichthys magdalenae. The sequence goes on from JARVJO010000155.1 coordinate 8,152,315, forward strand.
GTCAAGCATCAGTTTTCAAATGTACGATCTCACATGTGATTCTAACACATAAGCTTAAATCATAAAAAACATGCTTAAGGCCCTGTCACACTGACGTTTTATACAACTAGCGAAAATTTTGTCTAATTTTGAAGATGTCTACACTGAAGATGGAATAAAAAAATCAACTGGACTCCTCTTTTGGACGTATACATACTACAATTCTAATGATTAGATCAAATATATATTATATATGAATTAGTTAGCCATAAAACTATGTTCATAAGTTGGCATAAGTTGTCTAAAACATTATAGTGTAACAGGGCTTTCAGCGGTTGGTATTTGTGCTGCACTTTCTCCGCAGCTCATGTTGTGATTCTAAACTCTAACTTAAACTGTGTTGTTGTGTTCTTTTTAGAAAGAAATACATGTTTTATTGACAACTCCCCGAAACAAATCAAACTTTTGAACTATTTTATTTAACTTAGTGCTCGCCTTCCTGATCTTTGACTTTCCACACAACTAAGGTCAGTGAAAGTCTGAAATGTAGCTCACTGTGAACTTGGCGAGATGTCTGCTCCTGGGGAAGATTGGCAGCTGTCTTAAATGTTTTCCACTTGTGAATAATCTTTCTATCTGGACAGATGAATTCCAATATCGCTTGGAAACAGACCTAATGACCCTCAGATGTGCAGTAACAACTGCTCGAGGGTGTCTTTCGAGCTGTCAAAACTTCGACTGTTTTCCGAGATGTTCACAGTTGCTGGAGATACGTTAAAGGAGTGCATTTGACCAGAGAAAAATTGTTTCACTTTGCTTCTAAATTATGTGGAAAAAGTAACAGTGGACTGTCATGATTCTTATTTTATTTTTGTTAGTATTTTTCAGACTGCTTTTCATTGTTGTCTTATTTTCTTATTTCCTGTTTCCTGTGTCCTGTGCCAAGTTACCCTCAGTCAGCCTGCCTCACTCACCTGTCCATAGTCAGTAATCACCCAGGTGCTTCCATGCCCCAGTCATCCTCAGTAGTATTTAACCAGTCTCTTGTCTCTATGCTCCAGTGGATCATTGCCTTTTTTCTACAGACTAAGCCTTGTTATAGTTTTGTCTTTTGCTGCCATGCCAGTGGTTTCTTTTGTTTTTCAATAAACTAGTTTTTTTTTTTTTTCCTCATTCTACTCACCAAGTCTGCCTGCATTTTGGGTTCCACCTTACAATATCCTGACAGTGGACTTTTTAAACAGCTCCTGCATCTTGATTTGTGAACCATCCAGTCACTCAAACATTATATTTACCCACTTTTCATTTCAGTGTCACTGGTGCCTATGTCCAGCAGTCACTGTGCGAGTGGTGGGTCGCACATCGAATAAGTTGGAAGTCCAGGTTTTTTTAACTATTTATAATGAAAAATGCATTCATGTAAAGTTTGTTCAAGATTGTGATTTAAAAAAATGTAGAGACTTGCCTAATATTTTGTGAAACTAAAGCCAAGCCAGTCACCCTCTTCTCCATGACTACACCTTGAGATCCTGTCTGTCAACACATTGGACAGAATCAAAGATGATCTGGCTCTGTTGGCATCTTCAGACCATGATCTTCACTGTGCACTGAGGTTGGTCTCCAGCAGAGTGTGCAGAGGACAAAATAGGCTCCTTTAAATCAGAGCCCATGGTTCACAAAAAAATGGTGAAATGTTCACTCCAGGTTGGTGATGAGGCTTTCCCTCAAGCAGAAGAGTTTAAAAAAATCTAAGTGTTTTGTTCACAAATGTGGGCAGGAACTGACAGGTTGGAGTTTCATCCACAGTATTGAGGGTTTTGGTCTGGTTCAACATAAGGAAGAAAAGCTAAAAGGAAGAGATTTTGCTTTGTCCATGTGTTCCAAAATGAGCTTTCTCAGAAAAGTGTCTGGGTTCAGCCTTAGTGATAAGAAGCTCAGAATAGAATCGGTGTTCCTTTACTTTAAAATGAGTCATCTGTGATGGTTTAAGCATCTGATAATGATGTCTAATGGGTGCCTCCCTTTGGAGGTTTTTGAGTCACACCTCACTGGGAGAACACCAAGACCCACAACCACATTTCACTTTCCCATTTATTAAAACAACTGAATGTCCGACCTAAGTGAACCACTGATGAACTTTTCTTCTTTCTAAACAAGAGGTTCTGTGTTATTATTCATAATATCACCAAGAAGAGTAAAGGTAAACAGAACACAGTTCCAACCTCAAACATTTAAACATAAACTGATCAGCTGACGGTTTAAACACTTGCCTTTGAGCCAGGCCTCCCAACTGGACCGCGATCCCCCTTTGCTCCAATCAGGCCCTAAAGACAAACAAACGGGCATAAATAAACAGAGATATGTTAACGGTGCATGATTTAGAAGGGAATTGTCATTTACTTCTCTGTCCAGAGGCAACATGTGACCTTACAAAAATGGATTTGGTACATCTTTGATTATAACTAAAGCTGTTCTTGTGAATAATTGGATGATTACTTGTGAGTGAGATTCCGGGGCGGATTACTGGCTAAATCTCAGAAGAATGTCAACGTGATTGTGTGTGTGTGTGCTTGTTAACGCGTGATCGTTTGACAAAGACATTTTAATTTCCTGCTGAAGCAGTGATATGCGCTAACTGACCTGAAACGGCTGCAACACGATTACTATCAGAATAAAAAATAAATAAATAAAAATAAAGCTCAAAATAAATTTGAACCTATTTGTGTGTCTTAATCTCAGTGATATAAGGATGTAATTATCATCTCCTGTTGTTCAATTAAGTGTCACGTGACAAATATTACAACTTAACTTTATTTGTATTGTTAGACAGTAAATTACCATAAAAATAAAACAGTTATGACAATTTAAACATTAACCTTACAAGTTCTTGACATAACATTTGATAGGGAATTTTAAATGTACAAGAATGAAAACATTTTGTACATGGCTACAGATTATAATGCACAGAACAAACCAAACATCAAAAGAGTGTTAAATAAAACAAATATATGCTTTTGACAACTGGCAAAGTGGATGACTGATGAGGGTTATATGGGTCATGTGATGCTTACACAAGCTCAGGGCTTAATAGATAGTAAGAAAAATGTTTTATATATACCGTATATATAAAATATTATAATAATGTAATAATATTATTATTAGATATATTAGTAGAGTTACAGCATTTAAGGAAATATGAGCTTGCTATTCATATTTTCTCTGTCTTATTATTATACAACAAAAAATTTCAAACAATTAGTTCACTCACATCAATACCGTTCTTCCCTGGTGGTCCATTAGGACCAGGCTGACCTGGCTCGCCTTTTTGCCCCTACAATAAAACGTACAGCAGAGTTGTGAAAAAATCTGCGTTTGGGTGAAGCACACAGGTTAATGTTATGAGAATAAAATAAATAATTTAAAAAGCTACAAAAAAAGAAAGCAGTGAGTACTTACTGGTGGACCAGGTGGGCCAAGTGGCCCTTTCTCCCCCTACAGAGAGGGAGTAACAGAGTGAGAAGGAGAACTTTGCAATACATTTATTACTTTATTTGTTAATGGTAAAAATAAATATATTGCCTCCCTGAGCTGTTGTCAGCTAATGAATCAAAAAGCTTTAATTTTGTAAAACTTAGTAGGCTCTATTTAAAAATTGCCTTAAAAAATACTTCATAAAAATGTGCAAAATCAAGTGCCATTCAGGTGAGCACAGATATTTCCTGTTGCAATTGTTAAAATGATTTTGAAACCACTTGGGCGAACATTAAACAATATAATAATTTATTTAGGGAAGTCCAGGTGGAACTAAGCAACATGTCAATACACTGTTTTTGATAATTTTATGTTAATACATATGTGCTTTGTAAACAAAACATCTATACAAATATTGTGACACTTGATAGACTGAGGGCCTAAATTATTTATCTCTACACAACCAGACAGTTCTCTCCTCCACCAGCCCAGTCGACTCAACTCTTAAAATAACTCACGTGTATCACATTACTGTGACACAAACCCTAAACGCAGCTCAGGGTCTTTTCTCAAAAGACCCTCTCACGTCTGGAACAGAGCTCTTTTGTACCCCGTGTGTTTTCGTTACTAGTGCCATCTGCTGGTAAGACTCTGGTACTACAGGGCATCTCTCAGTTTGCACAATAAGGAGCTTTGTTTGTGAGGGGAACTCTTTGGGCAAACCTGTGCAGGATACTCACATCAATGCCATCAGATCCAGGAGTGCCAGGGGGGCCTGGTGGTCCCGGAGATCCAGGTGGACCCCTCTGAAACAACCGCACACAAAATAAATGATCCCATTGCAGTAATAATACACACAATTTATTAGAAACTGCATATATTGACAGAAATAGTAAACAAATTGTGTACAACATGGCATTATTGACACATTTTTTTTAATTGTGTCAATATCTTACCTGTGAATTGTAATATTTGTCATATGTAAAACCCAAATTGGATTTTGTGACAGTAAATTTAGTCAATATTTATATAATCTTATAAAAAAGGAACAAAAAGGCTGGTTATGGTTGTTCAAATAGGGGAAAAAAATACAGAACAACTTTGCAGCTACAAAATATTCAATAAGTATGCAGACTTTTTAAAATGCAACACATTAGCACAGTTTAACCACAATATTCATTCATTCAATTTGATTATTTAGCTTGAAATGATTAAAAACAACAGTAATCGCAAACAAAATGAGTTACTGTTTACAGGAGGTAAAACGATGGTACTCTGGAGGAATGTGGAAGGGAGGGGTCATGGGACTGGCTCTGTTTACACCCCCCACCCAGTCTTTTGTCTGTACTGAAAATCTTCTTGGTGCGTCAGTAAGTTTGTAACAGAAAAATTGCTTTTTTCCAAATGAAAAAGAAACAATAATCAATGAGGATGTCCACAAGGTAATGGCTAAATATAGTGATGTTTCACTCATTATGTGCAAAGTTTGTGTTGCAATGTTGATGTTTATCCCTTACGGGGTGCTAAATATCCACAGAAACTGAAAAAAAAAAAAAAGATTTATTCTTTTTAGAAATATAAGGTCCATTTAGTCCCAAAGTAGTAACAAAATAAAAGCTCAATCCATGTTTTCATTTGGACCTGTTTTGCTTCAAAGTAAAAAAATAAAATATATATATAAATATATATACATATTATGAATCCACAGGTGATCACAGTAGTAATCCAAGTAAGATGGTCCAGTTTTCTTTTTCTTCACAGCAGGAAAAAAACAGCCTCAACACTCATCTTGTCTGTGTCATACTAATACATCCAGGTGGTCAACTACAGATCCGTAATTCCAGACATTGCCATTATTTCTACCAAGAAAGTACGTTGTTTTGTTTTTTTTTTTATCATCATTTGGGGATTTTGTGATGTCCAAATTCTGCGGGTCCATTTTCCAAGGCCTTTATTCCTCAACCTGAAATACAGAAACAAATCTGAGCCGAGCAGGTCTCGACCTCTCCACTCACCACTTGAGCCAGAGCCAGGCACAAGGTCTGCAGCGTAACCCAGGTCTTCAGCAAGCCAGAGAGAGCAGCCATGGTCTCTCTCCCCTGTCTGTCTCTCAGATCAGCAAAATCCTCCCGTCTAGCTCCCCTTTACTCCTCTCCAGGCCGGCACAGCGCACAGGAAGGAGAGAAAAAAAATCTTTCAGGAGGAGAGAGCTGAGAGGGGAGAGGGATGGATGGATGAGGAGGGTGGAGAAAAAGTGCAGGGTAAAGGCAGGGAGAGAGGTATAATCCTGCCCCTGCTGCTGGCCTCTGAAAAGCAGGGTTAGAAAGTCTGTATGCAGCCACTGAACACTGTGGAAAACATACTGAATAGGTGTATTTAATTTTACAGCACATACACACAGAATACTTTAAACATCAACCAATTTATATTTAGAGTTAGTGTAGGAATGCATAAGAATTAGAAAAAAAAAACTGTTACACTGGCGTTGCATGTTATATAAAGTAAGTTTCTTTAAAATGTGCATAGTTGGAGACTTAAGGTGATCATGCTTTTGTCTGTATTGTTAGCAAAGTTTCTTATAAGCTTAGCACAAAGAGTAAGGAAATTTCTGTTTGGTAGATTATTTCTTTGTTGTAACAATGTTTCTTGGCAATAAAGGTTTGTACCATTGGAAAACCTGTTCTTTTTCTATTTTAAATGGTGCCACGTTCGTAAGGAACACGTTCTGTGAGATGAACAGTAGAGCTGGGTATGTGGAATGCACACATGAAAAAAATGCCAAATCTTCTCTGCCCAACAGCCTATTTTGCTGTTGCTATTGACACTTGTTTTGACTGATATAATCAGGTGCCTGGTATAAGATTTACAGCTAAAAAAAAACATTGTCACAACAAAGAAATAATCTACCAAACACAAATTTTGTCATTTTTTATGCTACGTATTGTGGCAATCTGTGAGAGTTACCTGTTTTCCTCATTGGCCAGCAGCCTCATTGAGCACAGCTGTGGCAGGTTCCTCTGATGAGCTCAGTGGGTTTGTAAGGCTGCACTGAAGATCTGGTTTTCGCTAGAGCATAACGTACCTGATGGTATAATCTCTGAGCTGCTCTGTAAATTTGATTAGTTTGAGTTTTACTTACCTTGCCTCTCTGTGTTTAGTCTACCTGAGACATACCTGAAGATCCTCTGCAGCCTGATGAGAAGCCCCTATTTTTTGCATCTTTTTATGGAAGGTGATCTATGACACAATGGGGTCAAAGGTTTTCTCTTGTTAGTTTTTTTTATTTCCAAAGTGGGCACAACTCCTACAAAAGAAAGTGTAAATAAAGATAACTTTTTTTTATAACAGTGTCATGAGTGTGCTTGCTGCCGACCGCTCACGTTTGACTATTGCTGAAACCTTGATACATATATTTGATTGCATTAGAAATGAGTCTACAACTGATTACCTCCAGTATCCACCTCTATACATACTTTGAGCACTGCAATTTATCTCAAACCTGTGGATTGATTTGAATGAAACCTGCAGAAAGTAGCATGCTTTGCATCTACAACCGAATTTCTTTTAAAGTCAACACAATTCAAGATGGTCACCAGACTTAATCAAATTATAGTCAACACAAAAATTGACTAGTGAATTTTACAGAGAGAGCTAAAAATTGGCGTAACTAATAGTGCTTTACAACACATTCCATGCAAAAACAAATTGAGATCATTCAAAATATTGTAATATTGAAAGAGATTATGAATGTTATTTAAATGGTTTGACCAAAATGTCTAGTAAACCATCAGAGCCAAAGAAGGTACTTTGATATGCATTATTCAAGGAAAGCTATCCCTTTAATTTATTTACCAATTACTGGATATAGTTGTAACAAAGTACAGTATATTTATACTAAACAAAATGCACAAACTTCAAAAGTAATGCATCTGTTTTTTTTCTCCCTCTGCCATTTAAGTAATTTACTGCAGATACAAAAATAAACTAAATGCTTTTTAGAGGAGAAAAAACTGTCAAATGATAATACAATGCAATGTACCAACCTTAATAGTTATTTATACCACTATCAGCAAGTTTCTGTTACAAAATCCAACTTGCTGCTGGCCTCTAGTGGCCATTTCATACAGATCTACCTCCTTCCCACACAAAGACGCCTCTGAAACATGACTAAACTAAAACCAAAGGTGAAAATTTACTCCACAGTGTCATCTATAGTTTAGACACTGCACTGCATTACTTAAGTATTTTCCACTTACACCACTAGATGGCAGCAAATACACATCAACAGATCCAGAGAGATTTGGTTGCCATGGAGAACAACATTGCTGTAGCAGAGCAAGAAATATCTTGTGCTTTGTTATAATAAATGAAATGCTGAGAGGAAATGCATTTATTAATAAATGGTGATTTATCATGCTCTCCTGAAAATTAAAGCACAATGCTTAAAACAGCTTATAAACACACCAGATTAGCGATGGATTATTGGCTTTATTTTGTTTTCTCACTCTCACATCTACACTTATCACGACCAAAATTAATATTAGCTCAGAGTCTGCCTTGTTGGAAAAGCCAAAAACAACACAAATAGATGTGTTGCTTCAGAAATCATATAATTACGCAGTTAACCCTCTATGGCCCTCAGGCATCTAATCACTATTTTGGCTCTCACACAATCCCTTTCATTTTTTTAAAAGTAAAAAATCATATTAAATGTCTGATGACAAGTTTGTGACCAATGAAATTTAAGTTTGGAGAACATGTGACACTTTGGAACCATATCTGGACTGGACACCCAGCTATCAGAAGGTGATGCAAGTTTCCCTTTTTAGCATGTTTACAATTAAATAATTATGAACAAAAAATGTCTGTGATGTGCAGTAATTTATTTGATCGATTAAATACATGTTTTACTTTTATTTATACACAGGAATGGTACTTTTTGATTCTTTGCCTCAGGGTAACAGTTAGACCACTATTGTTTGACCAGTAATATGCAAATGGATGTAGTTTAGCAGAAAAACATAATTATCTCCCTAATCTTTTTTAAAAACTGTTATTTAACCATTATTTAACCAATTTTTTTTTTGTTTTAGGTTTTTGCTGTATTATTCATTATTACTCACAGGAAATGATGCAAAAACATTCTATGGTTTTGTTTTGTTTTAAATATATGTTGAATATAGGTAACATGCCTTTAATAACATAATTCTGCCAGGCTTTTTGATGATTTGGACCCAGATGCAGACTGACACAAGGTTTAAGGAAAACAACAATTCTTCATTTAAATAATAAAATAAAAGCCAACAAGGCTCAAACTTACAGCCCTGCAAAAGAATGAGTTACAGGAAACTGGGAGACAGGAGAACAGATGTGAATGTAGATAGAGACAGATTATATAGAGTTGAGGCTGATGAGGTACTGGATGTGATCTGATTGGTTAGTGCCAACAGGTGAGAGTGGCCGTTTAACTGGAGAAATACTGAGGCTGGCTGAGCACAAATGAGAAAATGGCACAACATAATGAAGCTAAATACAAAACAATATAACATGGACTGAGATGATCTAAACTAAAGTGGTATGACAAATAATAGTAGAAAAGAGTTCTTAAAATCATAAGAAACCAAGAAAAGAAACTGATAAATCTAAAACACAAATAACAATAATAAAAAAAAAAAAAACTAATAAAACACAGGGATTCTTGTGGTTTTAAAATGTCTTGGAACGTTTTACGTATTTGATAAAAATGAATAATCAACTTAAACCTTTTAAAAAAACTTTTATTGTGTTTTCTGTGTGTAAAATGTGGAAATGCAAAAGTTGTGCAAGATTTGTACGATAAGAAATAAAAAACAAAAAAACAGAAAGCAAAACATTTGTTAAAGTACAAGATGGTGAACCAAACATTGTTGAAAGTTTTAGCTGTTTTTATATTTGCATTGTGACTTCACTTAAAATAATTTAAAAGAAATAAAAAAAATATACTGACAGTTCACAGAATTAAAAAAAGGATATAAGGAAAATTTTGACTAAAGCAATGACTAAAAACATTTGTCAAAACCTACAGCTTGAATCAGAAGAGGTTGAAAGGTGTCCAGTAGTTGTATTAATTAAATAACATCACAAACACCACATTACTCAATGTGTAGCCTTAAAAAAGAAGCATGCATACCAAGGAATATGGGTTATCTACAGAAATCTGTTTCTGTGACAGCTTAGATAAGGCAAAGAACACTGCAACATGTCAGGATTTGTGGACAATGTTTGAAAAAATCCTGTGCTTCTACATCAACACATAACTTAGAATTAACTTTATCATAAAACCATGTAAGTCTAATTGATAGAAACAGGTCTTTAAATAACTACAATACCATGTTTTAAATAGTTTACAGTAGATTAATGTGGACAGGAAAAACATAGCTTATTAGAAACGATGTAGCACCTCTTTTATTATTTCGTATTATTAATTTGTGCCTAAAGAAATATTAGGTAGCATTGATATGTTACTTATTTACTTGTATATGCATTTGTCTTGCTCATGAGGCTAAAAAAACTGTAGTGTAAGCCCCGCCCCTGTCCACCATTAGCACCTGTGACAACATGGATGGGAAAAAATTACTTTACAGTAAGGCCCCCAGTATAGATGGCTTAAAAATAGTTTATAGATAGGTTTTTAATTCATCTGTAAACACGTTATAAATCATTAATAAGTGTTTATTATGCATTAAGAATGAGAACAAGACAACAGTCCAGTTTCTTGCCAAATAGTGAGACAAATCAGTTCATGTACATATTACATCTACCATGCCATATTAAACATTTCAGACTAGTTTTCTACTTAGTAAGCACAATATTGTATTGGAAACACATATTTTATAATATTGTACTGTACTGCATTATAAATGTCCACAACTATCAAAGGGAGCTTCATTGTAAAGTGTAAGACAGTACACTATTTACAGATGGGTATGATTTATATGTGAGTTATAATAATATGATTTATAAAGTGTTTACAGATGAATTAATAACATCTATAAACTATTTATAAGCCATATATAAGGGGAGCTCTATTGTAAAGTGGTACCCATTGTTTTTTTAAGCTAAATTTAATTTTTAACTTTAAATTGGTACATTAGCTTCAATTCCCATACCTGCCACTCCTTATCCTCCACTCTATATACCCTGATCTTTGCTCTGCAGAGTTTTTTTTTTCTATATATACCATAACGTCACATTTAATGGACATAGTATGATGTTTATTGTTTTTATCCCTCACTTATCATCATGTGGTATTTCTTTTTTTCTTTTAAGGGTAGCGCCTTGCATGGCTGCTGGAACCAGGAGCACCTGTTCTCCTAGTCGGTTGTGTTTTTTTCTATGTCTCTTAAATGGGTTGTTCCGAACTGTAATTTCCCTTCATGAGATCTATAAAGTATCATTCATGCATTCAATTCTGGTTAGATCCTATCTACATTGAGGTAAATAAAATAAATTCTGCTTACTTATAAAATGAGAAAAATTTTCAGTTATTTGGGGGTTTTTTACACAAATTTTTATACATACATAATCAGATCTCATCGTTCGCTATTTTGCCATCATGTACAATAATGTTAAATCCAGACATTTGCCTTATCTAGTTAGCGCCATCTACAGTAGATCACATGTTAAAGTGGTCAAAATGCAACATACAACTCCATGCTTCATCCTGAACTTATCACAGTTCGACCATGTTCTGAAATAGTTCTGCATTTAGAGAACACTAAATTTTATCACTGTAAGAATGTGAAACTTATATTTCAAATATATATAATTTCATTTGAGCCAAAAATATCACCATCCATCATCAGAAATAAAGATCATCTCTAAAATATTTATTTTCAATGACAGACTCAAACACAAAACCATATGTCATGTTTAGAGTCAATGTGTTCCATGTGTTCAAAATGATGCACAATTAAATGTATTTGATTGTGTCAGATGTGCTCAGAAAAAATATTTAAAAGTACAGTCATGGGAAAAAAGGGTGTTTAGCTTGGGAACTTAGGGGTCCCTTTTATGTATTTTCCAGATGATGTGTTTTCTATTGGTCTCTTCAGTCCATGACCTTTAGTGTGGGCTGGGGTGGGTGCAGCTGTTTGTCAAGTGGCCGGGATAAGAGTCAGCTCTTTTTAGTCTGAGGCAATGGTTCTCAACTAAAAATAAAAAAAAAATAAAAATCTAATGCTCCCTCTGGGTTTGGGGTGAGCCTTTGTCTCAGGCAGAAAAGTTAAAGTATGAAATCTAGTTTATCAGTGATGGCAGGATGGAACAGGACATGAACCCAATGATCAAAGCTTCATCCACAGTGATGAGGGCATTACTCTGGTCTAATGTAGTTAAAAAAAAGAGCTTAGCTGAATGGAAAAACATCTAACATTACTGGTGAATTTACATTCTAACCCTCATCTAGGGTCACAAGATTTGAATCCTGACCAAAAAATGAAATCCAGAATACAAATGGATAATGTTAATAAAAAATAAAATAAATAAAGTAAAATGAGATTCCCTTAAAGTTTGGGAGACTTAACCTTAAAATTATATAGCGATGATGCTGGAGTAAAACAGCTTCACTGTATCAAAAAAGTCAAATATTTTGGGCAGTTAAACCATCTGATTAGGATGCCTCTTGAATGCCTCCCGCTGCAGAATGTCTCACAGTGATGAAACCCCAGGGCACACCCAGAATGCACTTGAGAGATTATATTGTATATCCTTTCTGGCCTGGAAATGCCTTGGAATCCCCAAGGAGGAGCTGAAGAGAGCCTCTTGGGAGAGGCATGTTTGAGTTTTCCTTACTGGACCAGTTATTTCTATGACTGGACTACAAAAAAATGAAGAGATAAATAGTTAGGTGAATGTTGATATGTTTTCAGTAACTTTGATTGTATTGTTGTTTTGTTGATAAAAACTAATCATTTTTCTCATTATGAATGAATCCTATTTTTTTAAGGGGACATAATGCAAAATTTCATGTTTTAGCATTTAAATGTTTGTTGTTGTCTTCTTGAGAGTCTCTAGGAGTGCAGAGATGTTTAATTTAGTCTGTCCTGGTGCTGCATATACTATATATTTTTATGTTTCGTTTGGGTCATATTTTTCAACCCATTTAGTTTTCTCCTTAATCTATGACATTTTCTGAACTATTATGACACAAACTTCTAAATAAGATCTGGATTGAGCAACTACAATTTTGTTGTCTTCATTCTTGCTCTGGGTCAGACTTTGGCTCTAACATGTAAGGCTAGATGAACAAGTCTTCCCTTGTTGAAATATTTTAATTAATTAAAAATACAATGTTTCTACACCACTATATAGTCATAAACCACTCTATTAAACTAGAATGTATGTGGAAGCTGTTGGAATAGAGGTGTGAAGTGCCTCGTTTGGTTTTAAAGGGACAGGCTCGAAACAAATTCATTTGAGACACATATCAGGGAAGCAGTGAAAAAGGGGATTGTGGAGTTACAATAACGTGGAATTAAGACCAAAGCATTGCAGTTCCACTTTATATAGAACCCAACTGAATTATTTCAATGTAAAAAAGAAGGATTTAAAAGCATAGCATGTCTCCTTTAAAGTTTTAGCAAAACTTAAGCACTTAATACAATGACCGCTCATGATATTCTCAAGCCCTCTGAATCCCCTTCTCAAGAGAATATGACTTAACTCCTATTTTGTCTAAACACAAGTGATCACATCTTGCTTTAGGAGAGGTGAGCGCAACCTTTGCACCACCCAAAGTCAATCAATAGTTTATCATTGGCCCACCGCACTTTTCTTTACACTTGATGAGTAATTGTGTGGCCTCCACACAATTGCTCAAACCCAAAGCAAAGCAGGGACGTACACTTATAAATGCTAAAAGAATGCTCATATTTATGTCAAAAGCCTAATTGAATTATCCTGAATACTGGGAAGGTTTGACTTTGTGCGCATATCCAACTGTCAGCTTCCACTGTCCCGAGAAAAAAAAATCAGTTTTCCCTTTTTGCCTAAAATGACACCGGAGAAAAAGCGCAGCATGGAAGTCGTCACTACAGTCTGACGTAAAGACAAGAGGACACATAACAAACCCATGCACCGTGCGATCATGACAGATGGGATAAATATTATCTTTGAATGCAGGTGTGAGGAGTAGCAGTGAAGTGATAACAGAGCATTGGGGTCATTTAGGACTTGGTGGGGCTTGAGACTCTATCCTTAAGCCTGCAACACGTCTGGCCCTTCTCTGGAAAAACATTCAAAGGGAGGAGACGGACCCTATGACAAGCTGATGTTTTACAGGCAGAGAATATTAGTTTATCTGGTGTGAAACATATTCATTAGGACTTTTTGTGGTTATTCTCTCAGTGTGAAAATCTTTCCAGTCAGTAAGAGATTTAGGCATCCCAGACACATCAAATTATGGAGGAATTCAGCAGATCATAGCATTTTGAGGTGTGATTTTTTCCATTAGTCATAAAGCTGACAGCACAGACCTTCTGAGGTGTTTGCATATGTGTAAGAGATGGATATTCACATGTGATTGGGGCTATTTATTGGCTATTTATTATCTTGGTTCTGGCAGACCTAAAATATTCCTTTTATTCTCTTTTATTTTATGTTTTCTTTAAAAACCACCAGTCTGCCAAAGAAGTGTTGGTTTGGCTTCACACGGAGGCTGGGATCATGATCCGAATGTGGTGTTGCAGCATGACCCTGCTACGCTACAAGCTGGCCTGGAGTCACAGGTTGACAAAGTGATGACGGCTGTGAAGCTTTAAGGAAAAAAAAAAAAAGGAATCACTCACACACATCGTCTTGCAGCTGATGACTCCACTTTGAGCTTGGTGGTGGGTTCCTAGGCAACAAAGACTTGCACACGACGCATGAGTGACCAAAGCTCAGAACCGTGCACCATCATCATTAAACTTGAATTATAAGACAAATCAAAAATAGCCTTGTATCGCTCTAAGCTTTTATGGCTTTACTACATTTGTACTGGCAAATGGTGGAAATGTTTCATTGTACAACATTTTGGTAACAAGATATTATGATTGTGTCTTACGCATGTTTCATAGCCTCCTGTCACACTGATTTATGCTTTTGGAGGCTAGAGCAGAATTTCTCGGCTAAAATATTGGTGGAAGCATATTGACATGTAACAGTACTCTGGCAAAGGCAATGCTCTTTTTAACTTCAACCCAAGGTCTTTTTGTCAGGTTTATACATTTCAAACACCAATTCTTGGTAATAAATCACAAGTTTTACAAAAGATGTGCTGCAAATATTAACTGAAGCAGAAAGGATATATTTTTGGGGGGAGTTCTTTAAGGATTAGGCTATGTTGTTTTTTAAGCGTGTGACACTTAGCTCATGTGAAGCTCTACCAAGAATTGGTAGTAGTTGTGTTACTTTAATTTATCGCCATGGGTCAGGAGGAAGTGATAATTCCTCATCAGTGGATGGTTTGCTCTGCATAAAGACTTAAATAGGAGGAAACAGCTAAACTGGCTCTGTCTCCATATTCCACCCCAGAGACATTTTCAAAGCAACTCATTTTATAGTGGAGATAACTCAACCCCTGTAATATTAACAGTTTCAGCTAAGAAACATACTCACTCCTTCTTATTATATCATGCGGCCAAGATTTTTTTCAAATACTGGGTATTTCAAATTCAAAAGGCCACTTTAGAGCTGTTTTGGTCTAACGTTAGAATCCCAGTACATATACACTATAAGAAATTAGAAATGGAGGAGCGTAACCCCCACTGCATCTACTCTTCGGCATAACCTCTGCAGTAAAATTGAACCCATTATAATCAATGAGAGCATTTACACTGCATCTGCAGTGCGGCGGTGTGTGCATAGCAAACCACTAAAATTAGATTGGTTCCTATTTTTGCCAGATGGCAGAGCAAGTGCAGAGTCAATCTACAAAGATCACACTGCACCAACAGGAAATTGAACGAGCACAACATTTGTATTTTCAAAATAATTCACCAAAGACTGATTACATTTTGCTGAAATCCTAGCTATATATTAATATACACATGGGTAATTTAAACATGCTTTCAGACTTTATCATTCTGTTTGGCAAGCAGATGGAAGCATGCAGTATATACACACATAATACAAACCAAATATGTAGCTTGCATGAAAAAATATGGATGCAAAAATGACAACAACAATGCAGTTTCAGCTGTTGTTTCAAGTCTGTTTTTCACAGAAAGAATTGTTTTGGTCTGACTTCCACATTTGTCACCTGCTTTATTCCACAATCTCACATTTCCTGCACATGCTTCTCAGAGCACCACTGTGCTTTGCACCATAGCGGACGCAGTGTAAATCAGGAAGGAAACAAATGGGGGCGAAGTGTGTTCCAGAGCAGACCAGAGCAGAGCCACATGTAGTTTAAAACCAGGGCAAAACTCTGAAGTATTGCTTCAAAACATAGCGATTAGTTACTGTATGTAGTTTCAGCACTGGCTGTCACTGAGAACATTGCTTCACTCCTGGCAATTAGTTGTAAGTACAATGGCAGTTGCTCGGACAAAATTTGCCATTAGAGCAAGATTTAAGAAAGAAAATTGAAAACACTACAATTCTTTTAATTTAGATTAACATTGCAGTTGCTTACAGCATCCACCCTGGAGAAGTGTGTAGGCCCATAACCAGGAGAAGCCAAATGCTGCCAAGCTTAACACCCCACTGTTTGCCATTAACAAGTCATACAGTTCAAAAACAACTCTCACTCTACAGGCTACTTTGGCCTCCGATTGAAAAATGATTGAAAAATGTTGTGTTAGGCTGACAACGGCTCTCCAGAGAAGAAGCCATTTCATGAATTTACTGTGAAATAAATCAAGTTCAAAACAAAATTAGCTAGCAGTCCTACAAGAACCAGCAAGGCTTTTTCTGGACATTATAAAAAGTATGTTATCAAGTAAATGTAGAAGACAGCCTCTAGTCTCAGTTCTCTATGTACAAAGAAGGTCAGCGTGAGTTCATCAGACCCTTCACATACTGGAGAATCCTTTTTTGTTTTACAACAAAACAAGCTGTTTTAGTGACCAAACTTAACTTACCAACAGCTAAAAGAGACTTAAATTGAAGTTAAACAAAAATATTGCGCACAAACAAGGTGCTCTTGAAAATAGGTTTCAAATGTGATTCTTGTGGTCCTGTTATTTTCCCTCACACTTTCACCAGCTGCTTAATGAGCAACGTGTCAGTTGTTCAAAGACAAACACTTCAGATTGACATTTTATGTTTTTGCAGTCGGTGTCTAATATCTCTGCAACAGTTGCATCAGTGCTGTGATGCCAAAGGACACATTGTGGATATCACAGAGATGTCAGGCCCTTTGACAGAAAAGAGAATTGGAAAAAGACCAGGTTGGAAGCAGAGAGGTACATTTTGCCATGCTAATAAACTGATGCATCTTTCTTTGAAGTAAGTACAAAGTATATATCATCAGTTGCAATTAAAATTGCGTAACATTGTTTAAATAACCATTTAGCAATGTCAAATGTGATAATGAGGTAATGTGGTGTTTTGACATAGAAGAGTTTTGCAGCAATACAGTTAATTTCTTTATGTTCTCTAAAAGATAAGCAATAGAAACAAATCTATATTTAAGTAGTAAAATAATCCAAGGCACACAGCTAAAATTACACAAGCATTTCAAAGCAAAAAATGTGAACTAAGATCCTGCCAAGTTTATCTTTTGATTATAATCTAATAAAATATCCTTGAGCTGTTTCAAGGAAAACCATTTGGGACTACAAACTCTCTTGTAAAGAGAAAAGGATAAAGTGTTGAATAAAGAAATTATTTTAATCCCCATGTCTGCATAAAAAGGAGATTTGTTGTGATTTGATACACTATGGTACAATTAAATATTGTAGACTCGGAGCACTTATTTCAGAGCATGAACGAGAACTATACAGCTGATTGCTGATATGCTTTTCAAACTTTGTTTTCAGTATAATCCATATATTTCTTTATTTTTTTACTGGATGAAACAAGCAACATCATTAACATTTAAAACAGTTGAAAACTTAGTTGTGTTAGTTGAATTTTTATTGCAGGTGATAGTACATTATTTCAATAAAACAGAATTAAAAACTAAATAAATGGATAAATAAGCTATTATATTGCTATTATTTCAATCAACAGTAAGTAAATGAATGTAATCACTGATTTCCAGATAGTGACAGATGTACAATACATGCATACAATACATACATTGAAACCAATAAAATGAGTCAGTTTCTGAATTGGATGAATAAAACAGTGAGGCTTTAAACAGAAAAAAATGCTTTAGAATAATGACTGTATTCATTCTGGATGGCAAGTACACATGAATCGCTAACAATAACATACTTGAATCTTAAAGAACTGTAATTAATAAAACACTTGCCTTTACATTCCAACATTAGCTGTGAACAGGATCAGGCAAAAATGTATTAAATAAAAATGAAAGTTGTTTGACCAGCATCTGACAGTAGCTCCTATCTATATTTCAGCATTAACGGCTGATTAAAGAAATTCAGTTGGCCAAGTAATTACTTGATGTCCTTATGAGAGTCCTCCCAGCCTACATACAGTTTGACAGCTTGAATTAGAAGCCACTAACAACAAGTTACAAGAAATATTAGAAGATACTATTGTGTCTTTAACATTTATATTGAGTGTATGTAAACACTATGAACTTATATTACAACAAGAAATCATTCAAGTTTTAGCTGCATTTATCTACGAGTATAGCAGATGATCAACAAGGTTACTTGCAAAAAAAAAACATAGCCATGGACTCAAATTGGGCTCTGTTTTTGCTATATGTTTGGAAACAGTAGGAAGGATTTCTGTTAACCAAAGGCCTATGAATTCAAGAATTTAAGTGGGACTTGCCAATGTCCTGCAGACCTGATTAAGCTAGAATAAAGACAAAAGGGTTTGTCTGAGTCATCTCTCTTGTGCTTTCAGTTCAACTCATACATTTGAGCTGAATCATTTCTAAAACATGATATAATGCACCACTGACAAATAGGGCACAGTTGGAGACCATGTAGCTCAAATAAAAAACATGGTGTATTAAACTTGTAAGCACCTACACACACAGCCCACCTTGAGATTTGTAGTGAGTTGCAACAAATTTCATACACACTGTCTGACAAAACATTACAACTGGCTTTTAGCCTTTTTCCAAGTGCACACACACTCACAAACACTGGGAAATTGCACTCAGCTTCTTGAGTATCTTCAGATGCTACATGACCAGCTTGATGTCAAGCAGGATTAAAGCTACAATGCTAACCTTTGTAAAGATCAATGGTAACAACTAACAAAACATGCACTACACAAATTGAGCAATGGGTCATTTAAAGTAAATAACAAATACATCATTTTTATTACATTAACTTCAACATATTGCAGAGTATCAAAGGATTGAAAGAGTTTAACTTTGGGAAAGAAAGAGAGAGAGTAACAGTGGTTGATGTTTGTCTGTGGGTATTCAGAGAACATCCTGAGCCAGGATGAACATATGGCGGGCTGCATCCACTCTGCGTTTCATCTCTCTCATCACAGGTTTCAGTGAGATAACCCAGCTGTGACAAACGCATCATCCCCTCCCCGTCCTACCCATTTCTACTCTTCTCTCCTTTAGCCGTGAAGGATTCTCATCTCATTCCCCAGGCAGATCTCTTATGATAAAACTTGCTTGCTTCAGGCTGTAACTCTGACCTGTGGCTTTGTGTCCATTTGTACCCAAAAGATGCAAGTTTTATTTTTCTTTGGACTTTGTGAACTTATTTCTTCTCTGTTCCTTCTTTCTTCATTTGTAATGACACTCCTATTCTGACTTGTGTCAAGTTTCATACATCAGACATGTGTGGGCCAGATCTGGTGTCCAGATCTGGTGTCATGCTGGCGCTGCTGGCTGGCTGTTAGTATGGCAAATGGTTTATGGGCTAGGTCTGGCAAATATGGCACTGTTTATAAGAAAGCATGCCATAACTGGCCCAGTTGTGGTTTAGTAAATGAGGTGTGAATCATTCAATGCCACAACTGGCCTGGTTGTGGTTTGGTATATGAGACCCAGAACTGTCAATGTCACAATTGACATGGTTGTGGTTTGGTATATGTAGCCCAGATCCTTCAATGCCACAAATGACCCAGTTCTAGTTTAGTAAATGAGGCCCAGATCTTTTAATGTCACAAATGACCTGATTGTGGTTTGGTATATGTGGCCCAGATTTGTCAATACCACAGCTGGGTCAATTGCTGTTTGGTGAATATGTCACAGATCCTTCAATGCCACAATTGGCCCAGCTGTTGTTGGGTATATGTGGCCCAGATTTGTCACTACCACAACTGGTCTGGTTGTTGTTTGGTATATGTGGCCCAGCTCTGTCTCATATAAACAGGCATGATTAAATAAAACTACATATTGCCTGTTGTCTATTGAGCTAAAGTTCAAAACAAAAATGAAACAAAAACGCTTGTACAATCTGTTAGAACTGTCCTCTTGTTCATGATGCATTTTGCACATGTTTAGATATACACATATACACAAAAGTAATTACATCATTTAACATCATTGTCTGCCACCATATAAGATGGTCAATTTTTGTAAAATATACAAGGAGCAGAAAATGAAAAAAATAAAAATTGAATAAACTGGTATATCAGTAAAATATGCTATAGAAATAATACTACCTTCTGCTCAGACTTGTCAAACTAGAACAACAGTATGAGGTGTACTTTTGTTTCACACATAATTTTTCAAGGTCTTTTGTCAAAGCGCTTTTGAAATAATCTACATTCACTGCAAGACTTTAGCCTTGTTCCTGATAAGAAGTTGTCACAAAATAAAAAATGTTTAATGTGATGTCTGTTATGTCTGATTTCTAATAAAAAAAATCCATTTGGGCTGAAACGTAACAAGCAGGTTAATAACATCTTTACAAATTGTGAAAGGACAATTTCACGGCACATGTTGGTGGAATGAGGTTGTATTAAGAGACACACTGCTTAATTTTGCATCAACCTATGAGCTTTAATGAGACATTTTCCTTAATGTTTTACCTTCTGCCAGCTGTCATTGGGCTTAATAACCAACCATGATCTGAAATTGAATCCAGACTCTGAGCTATAATTGGTGGTTTGGATCATACAAGGCTAAACAGGCCAACGTTGTGCTTTGATGTTGTTTGGCTGCCAATTGATGTCAAGGCTGATTTTTTTCAATTTTGTTGTTGCAGCAAGGGACTGATCAATGAGTAAATTAGAAAGAGAAAAATAAACAAACATACTGAGCAATTTTTTGTGTTAGAGTAGTCATGAGTAGTTATCGGTAACAATCTCGAGCCCTCCCTAATCTCCATCCATCGTCCAAATGATTGCACTGTCTCACTGATGCTGCTATTGCCAGTCCTCACATTTTATGTCCCTTCAGGTCAAACAAATGCCCCTCTCCATCTCTTTAATTCCTCCATTCACAACCCACTCATCTGTATGGTTGTGTTCATTTGCTTTACTTTATTCTTTCGCTCTCTTTACTCTTTGCTTGATCTTTATATATTTCCTGCTTGTTCACAGCCGTCCTTCTCTGCCCCATCCTGTATGATGAAACTGCTCCATGACTAACAGGGCCATAGTGTGATGGATGGCCTAATGGGACGAGATGAAGCATTAAAACCCTAATGCACTGGGACATGATGTTCAGAGAATTTCAGGGAGATCCACTTGAGAGTGGGACTGAATGTGTTTTTGTGTCAAATTGTGAGATTATCCATGTTTATGCCCTCACCCTTGAAAGAGATTCAGTCTCTGTTAAAGGGGACCAATTATGGGTCCTAGAAAATGTTATGGTATGTCTGTGGGCTATTCAGACCATGTTCATCCAATTT
>JARVJO010000155.1:8186086-8211085 GCA_031762555.1 Cynodonichthys magdalenae
TTGTAGAGTTTAACTCGTGTGAAAGAACAAAACAAAACAAAAAAGTTACAGTCACTACAAATAATTAACGTGAAGTTGATCTGTGTGACGTAACCCAGCCAGTGAACCAATCAAATGAACAAACTGTAGCTGACATCAAAACATGCTGAACAGCCCAGATAGAACCACAGGGAATGTAAACAAACACAGTGAACTCATTTGTATCTCACCCCTCTTAAGGATATTTTATTATGTTTATAGTTTGTTTTTGAGTAAATCTTTAGCTTAAAGTGTTACCCTGCGTTTAAATGATAGTTTTACATCTCTCTGTTCAGAGTGGATTAAGTGTTTTATAGCCATTCTTTCCTTTTTTTCCAGCTAGCATCCTAATAGATTCCAGTTTTGTTATAATTTTTAAATATGTCCGAATTTAATAATGTGCGACAAATCCACAATTTTCTGTTTATTCAGTCAGTGTTTAATTCAACTAGAACAATAAATTGTTAAAAAATAATTCTGTTTTTTATTTTACTTAGCTTGTAAAAAAGAAAGACCCTTGATTCAAGAGAAAATGTCAGGATTTTAAGAAAATGGCAGCTTATCAATTAATCGTTTGTTGATCGATAAGATCAATCAACTAACGATTAATTCATTAATCAATAACTTGCATCCCTAGTTTATAAGCTTCACTATGCGCAACTTACAATGGGAGGGAGGGGGATGATTTTAGTTATATACAAGTAAATATTGAAACTTATTGTAATTGTACATTTAAAAAGTCGGTCAAAATTTACTCCGGTGTAAAATACTAGCCCCCCCACTGTATGAATGAATGTTTGGGTTAAATTTATTGTATTATACGCAAATAAATATGGTATACCTGTTATTTTCCTCTTTGTGATGGATTTTTTTGACTGAAGCAACTTCTACTCCAGAGCAGCACGTAGTCTGGAAAATACGGTAATCATATGATTTACATCTACAACTGGTTAATTTAGGCTTCCACAGCTAATGAACCTTGAGAAACACAACAATGGCTATATTTTATTCAAATTTGCAGAAAATGGGTTCAAATTCAGTGTTGTAGTAACAGACTCAGACTAATCCCAATACACACCCTGAGACCTCACAGATCGCATGATGTCTTTCTTTACAACTTGGACATGCAGTGTGATGGACAGCCTCCATTCCTTCAAGCAATACTAGTTACTTTTTGAGGCATCATAAAACAAATACACTGAACAGTTGCACAATGGTGTTACCGCCACCTGTACTCACTCCAGGAGCCTAGAGCCTTCACTGTGCGTGAACAAACCCATCTGTTTATGAACACTTCCATACATAAAACACACAAAATGATACCCCCCGGGGTGAATAAAACAAGAAGTTGAAAACTGCACCCAGGTGCTAGTGTCAGGCAAAGGAAATGAGCTACTACAAGAGAGGTCGGAGGTTATGCTGCACATGTGCCCTCTGCGAGCTAATGTAAGTACATAATGCAAAAGCACACAGAAGGTTAATTCATCTGTCGACTCTGTACTTGTCTGTCAAAGACACACAGGCATTATTAGCTGCCAGTTTTACAAAAGAGCAAGACATTTCTGTTTTTATGTTTTTCATCCTGGCGCTGCAGCGGTGTCATAAAAGGTTGTACAGGTTTCACAAAACCCAAACCAAATCAAGTTGGCATTTTGCAATTAGCTTTTACTTGCTTGTAAGTAAGCAACAACTTTGGCAGCAAGGCAGGACTTCCTGAAACTCAGCGTACAACAAAGGAGGAACAGCCAGGGAGGTGCAGCTGCTTCTAATGTGTTTCACCCATAAAAAAATAAATAAATTTTAAAAAGTTGCATTACCTAATCCTTCTGCAAAACAGGAGAGGTGCCTCCTAATCATGCACCCCCACCCCCCCACCCCAACTCACTCACACAGTGCTGCTCCAAACCACACATGAGGCACATTACAAGCTTTTATAGCAGAGCCACTAAAAGTTTGGCAAACTCTTGTGGAGGGAAAGAATTGAAACAGAAAACATCAAATCTGCGCAGGTGACATGATCTGTGACTGGATGAAGCTGATTATTTTTCCCAACAACTTACAGTCCAATTTTTTATTGTGACATTGTCATCCCACACTTGAGCATTAGCTCACTTATTGCTATCATCACACCCTCCCAAACATCAAACTCAATTCTGTCACAATTCGGCACAAGTCATTACTAAGCATGGAGCAACAATAGTAAAAAAAAAAAAAAAAAGAAAACTGCTGCATTTTGGTATTTATATGCCTCTATCTGTAATGAATCACACACCGGACCGCATGTTCTTGTGTGGTTTTACAAGAAACAGCTTGTTGTGAATAATTGTATCTAGATTGTGTGTTTGGCAGCTGTAATGTAGCAGACTGGATGTGTCACAGATGGATGGAAATAATTTGAATGGTGACATGTGCATGTTAGGAAGGTTTTATTCTATTTTTTTTTATCCAATAGATTGATTAAATGTGGCATGGACAAGAGAAGTTGATGAGAGACAGCCTTAAACTCTTTGCCAAATGTTCCAGCTTTTATGAGGGCTGTTAAACTTTTCTGCTGGATGGTTGGCAGCTTTGAACCCACACACATACACACAGACACTAAGCAATATTCTACACTATCTGTCTGCCTTAACCTTCGGCTCGTGTTAAAGATCACTTATTTCACAAGTGCTCAATTCTCATAATTTTCTTTTCCTCAGATTTTGCTGCATCAGTCTCAGACAAAAAAAAAATCACAAAATAACAATTTATTTTTTATTTCTGTGGTTTTATAACCAATCACAGATTTGTCTTGCTTAAGGAGGCATTTCCTCTTGCTGGTTGAGTAAGTCAGAAGTAAAACTTTCCTGATTCAGGGAAGAGGGACCCCAACTGCTCTATTTGTTTAGTCTCCATGGAAATTGATGTGTATCATTGTGTAGACAATCATTCCCCCATTCCATGTAGGTTCCAATTCAGTTCCCAGCTCTGAATGTGGAACTTTGTTATATCTGGATCTGACAGTCTGTGACTATGTCATCTTCTAAGCGCACTTAGCACGAGAAATGTGACCCGCCAGTGGGTGAGCGCATCGGGAGATTGATTTAGCTGGACGGCGTGCTTATAAAAAAAAAAAAAAGATCAGTGAAGAGACTTTTAAGCCACACTCTAACTTGACAGATGTGGTTTAGTGTAGTGTGCATTGTTTCCAACTGAAATTAGCCGAGCTAAACTTTGTTTTCTCTAAAGAACAGCTCCCCCTGGGCTCACCTTGCTCTCCTAAAAACAAAACAAAAAAGCAAGCTTGACAAGAGGAAGCACAAGTATGCTAACATCATCATCACTGTTATCACGTTTATTGTAAAACCACAGCAGACGGTAAGAAGCTTGCTGAAAGTGGAAACGTCTCCGGTTTCTCTCGTTGGCCAGTCTGAATGAGTAGATCTTGAACAGATGGGCACCGGTGAGTGACAACCACAGCGGATGAGAGTGGTTGAGGGTGTTAGGTGTTTCACACAGACTTGGAAAACAGTTGAACTTTTATAAGAGAATGTTCTGTTCACTCTCCCTGGTCTTTCCACCCTGCCCAGGAGGAAGGTTTAGATTGCTTTGTGGAGTGATGGGTCCCACTGCACAAGGCTGCACCAGAGGGCGGATACTCCCCACCACTCCACTTAGAAAAACAAAATCTCTGTGGATGGCTTTCATCAGAACAAAACCCTACATTTCTATTTTGAAAAGTTAACAAACAAACAATTTGCATTATGTTTATCTTTAATTGTAATGTGATGCCTCATGAAATGTGGGCTTAGATGTTTTTGTCACTTCTATTGCCCCCTCAGGGGACAGTGCTGGGTGACAAGTGGTGCAAATGTAGAAGAAAGCCTATCGCTGGGATCCAGACTAGTGGGGAGGGGAAGCTGAATGTCATCTTCAAAATCCACCAGGCGGATTGATTCAGGGCCTTCAGGGAGCCCCGGGAAATACCTCGGCCTGACAGGAGACGCTAAACTAAACAACCAGCACTCCCTTGGGAGAGCGCTTAACTGCGAAAAGCTATGAATTATGGGCCCTTGGCAATTTCGCTTTACTCCGAACTCTGTTTTATACGACAGAAAATGTGTTCATTTTTTAAACATACATTTCAATAAACACAGCACTTAACCTTACAAATGCTTTGTGATATTTCAGAATCTTTGGGGCAACTTTGAAAAAAACATGACTGCAGATGATAGATGCGTACAAAAACATCAACAAGCTTTCACTGGAAAATCACATTCATCATTTAAAGTGTTTTCCAGTTGTAATTAAACTGTAACAAGCGTTGTGAATTCTTTTATTGATCACTAAAATGAACAGTTTACATGTGCAAAAGCTGAAAGGAAGACAAAATGCGGGTGTCTTCTGTTTGCCTCATATCACAAACATAAATCATTTGATATACTACACCCATCAGACACAACATTAAAACCACTAAAGCCTCTGTCAGGTGAAGTGAATCACACTGATAATGCTGTTTGGGTGCATTATGCTGCTGGGAAACCGTGGGTCATAGTTTAAACTCAGTTGCACTGAACTTAGTTGAAAAACAGTTGAGGAATATTTTAACTCTTTTTGAACAGCATATAAGACATTTACTTTTAAAGGTGTGTTTTAGATCATTTTAAGTAGAGTTTTTTTTTGGAAAAGTTATTTAAGAGGACAATGCATAGCCACAAAAATAAATTAATGAATAAAAAGATACACTTACAGTAACTACTATTTGGCTGTCATTGCTCTGCATCTGTCACTATTTTACAAAGGTATAGTACCAAGTAAAAATATAAATACCTTAATGGAAAATTACTTTGTTGAATTTTACTGTTAACATCTATTTGGGATGTACTCGTGACCTACAATTGTCTTTGATTATTTTTTTTTCAACCCAACTAACATGTTAAACCTGCCTTAAAACAATTCCAGTCTGAAAAGTTTCATAGTGATTCTTTTTAACATTATGCATTACATGATCATTTACACATAATTCTGCAGGGTTTTCTTTTTAAGCACAAAGATTGGAAGCACTATTTAGCTGCAGCCTGGGGAACCTCCAGTTGGAACATCATAATATTTCTGCTGGAAATGTAATATCAAATTAGCAGCAATATATGGGTTTATAAAACAGCATTTATATGAACTGCTTTGATTATTTTTTTTTAAATGGAGTGGTTTTAAAATTCTATTTTGCTTTTGGCTGTGTGAGCTGTCACTTCATCAATCATCAGAATTAAATGATGTTTCTGTAAATGAAGTTTTTAAAAAAACTATTTTCAACACGTAAATTAGTGTTTGTTCTTAACTCTTTTTGAACTACCCTTTTAATGCTGTGTCTCGTGCATTTCAGGTCTTTTGCTAACATTTACTTATTTATTTTTTGTGATTTTACAGAGGAAAGACGTCAAACTCTTCTTGAGAAACAACGAGCAGCACGTTGCACTTTAACTTGTATCCTGCAGTGTGAAGCAGATGGTTTATATTAAATATTTACACTTGTGCTTTGATGGAACATCGGAAAGAGTTTAATGATACATGGCGTATATGTGGACACACAACAGACCTGAGACAGTTTGGTTGCTTAAGCCACCACCATAAATAACTGCAGATTTGTTTGGGGGGGGATCTAAAACAGCCTCTCATTTCTGTTCTGACAAAAATATCTAGTCCTCCTCTCCCTATTTGTCTGTATTGACATGAAAAACTGAGTGTAATAAAAATGCGAATGTGCTTTGTTTTCCAGAAAGAGGCCACACGGGACAGAACTTTCAGAGTTTACTTTTTGGAATCTGTGGTGTCAGTGTGTCTTGTTAACAAATACATGTCCCCATTTGCTAAGTCTTGGATTTAAGATGTATTACACAGAAAAGGCAACAGCATGCATGTGTTCATGCATAAATCACCTTTTTGTGATTTTAATTTTTTGGTCTTTTTTGGCTGTGTCTCTTGTTTCCAGCAGTTCTTGGCCAGCCCTGATCACAAAGAGACATCTGATTATTATCTATGGCAAGAGGAAGAACTGCAGGGGATTGATTTAACTGTGAACAGTAGTTGGACCTCACTTAATTTAATCAACACACAAGTCATATTGATGCCTCGCCGGTGTGTCCACTGAAACAGTCCATGGACTGAAACAAACCCATTCCAATAGTTTGAAGATGATCTAAAAAATATTTTTTTTTTCTTATTTCCACTGGAAAACATCACACGCTGACAGCGCCACCTGTGAAATCAGTCATCATCTATGCAAAAATGTCAATTTTCTACTAAAAAGCAATCAATCGGTTTTTGAAAAGGCGAGCGCCGCGGATCCAGGGCACGCACGACGCATTGATGGATACGGCTATAGAGCCGAGTCATTGAGATGCTGAGCGATTCGGCCACACACCAGGTCTTTGAGGTTGCCAGGTCATTAGGCGCCTACACACAACAGTGGCAGCGTGGAATGTTTATTGCATTTGGAAGATGAAGGTAGGGTGTAGAGTGTGAAAAGTATATGCAAGTTTTAAAAGGACTTGTTCTAAATAAAAAAAAAACAATTAAGTCCTCTGGACAGGTTCTTCTTTAATGAATTGCTTCATCTCTCCTCCAAGAGGCTTCTTGGAGTTTCGGGTGAACTTGACTGAGTTCACCTGAAACTCTTCAGTCTGAAGAAGAAGTCACTTATTTTTTTTTTCTTTTTGATTTTGATATTTGGATTACTGAGATGCATAACGACACTAGTTCTAGATCATTTCAAATTTGTTTCATAGAAAGGACATTACCTGTTAAAATTTTACCTGTTAGGTTATTCAGCAACCTTTGTTTTGAGACATAAGCTGTGTTATATCAACTTTTTCTTATGTGTATTTTGTAGCATCACATTAGAAAGGGTTTATGGAAATGGCAAGATTTGAAAAATAAATCCTTAATTTTGAAAAAAAAAATTAGTTTTAACACCCACTTGAGGTAGTTTTTGGATTTTCCAAAAAATAGTTATTGAGCAAAAGGGGGGATGGAAACATTTGAGGAATAAATTCTGACATCGCAAACGGTTACCTCACATGAGGTGTTTCCGCAGTCAGTTTTATTTCCATAAGAATTGCCTTACCTTCTCTACATCTCCAGACAGCATGTAACATCACCAATACTAGTTGATATGACAAAATAATTACAACTTGTCTGATAACACATTTCTCTCCATTGTCCCGAGATGTGTGGTCCCTGCTAGCTTGCAACCTCTACTTCCTGTTTATTACAGCCATGCCTATCAACATCTGACAAAATTAGGTTTTGCATAGCCTGGTTGAAAAAAACTATTTTCTAAACAAAGGCCATTTAAAAATCTATCTGCGACATTTAAGATATTTCTTGTTTATAAGTCTTAAACAGAGCTGCACTTCTAAAGCTGTAAAGTCATAAACTGAGCATGAAATAAAAAGCTGATGTTAAAAACCTGATACAAATTGACTCTTTTTAGAGGTTTTAAAAGAGATCAAAGAAACAAAATTCATGCTGGCTGTGGGAAAACTTCCTCTAATACTTATTTTGCTTTAATCCAATCAGACGTGCATGCTCATTTTCGCAGGGTATTTTGACAAGAAAAACATTAAAAGTATTAGAACTTGGCTGCAATATGTTTTATTTGCATTAACTATAAATTGATGATCTGAGTTGTGTTAAAGATTTAATATTTTATAGCACAGCAGAAGATACATTTGTAATATGCAGTTTTAAAAATTGTGTGAAATAGGGAAAAAATGAAAAGGCTCTAAAATGCTGACAACATATGCAAGAGAGAACAAGGGATGGGGAGAGAGCTCTGTAGAACAAGAAAATGTAAATGGCTGATAGAAAGCTTAAATAGGTCAACGTCTACTTTTCATTAGTACCAGATGAAAGCAATAAAACACAGCGTACAATGAAACACCACTGACAGAACTGTGATTAAGCCTTTTCTGGAAAGGCAATAAAGTTAGAATAAAATCAGTCATTTCCTCTCAAATATTTTCAGTATTTATTTTGGCCTTTTTTAAAAAAATAAAAAGTTGGATCAAAGTTTGTGCTTTCTGAAAGAATGCTTGAAAAAATAAAAGAAAGGTAATTTACAAAGGTAAAACAAAATATGGAGTCAAAAAATATTAGCTTGCATTTTAGTTAAAGCAAAGTTGGGCCCAAGATGACAACAATGATTGCAACACTTTTTATTATACATACATATACTAAGGCAATGAGATATTATCATGCCGATCTTGTATAGCTGATTATTTCAAAGAAAATCAGTTGCAATTAAATGCTCAGCATTCCTTGAAGAAATGCATGTTAACTTCCAAACTTCCCACCAGAGATTTAGACAAAGATAATTTTAATCTGGAAAAAATGATGGAGTTATAGTTAGCTATTTAGGTCAATTTTTGAAATTAACATTATGCACACAACTCATGGAACATTGCAACACCTTGACGTGTTGGTAATGACTCTCAGCTGCATTCGCACCAGATTTTAAATCCGCATTGGTAAAACATTGGTTACAGTCCTTTTTTGCGTTTGCTAAAATTGCTTTCCTGTGGCGGCCATCTTGAGCTCTGTTGAATCCAACCCAAGGATTCACAGTTTCATTCAAATTTGTTCAGTGATGTGTGGCAGTACAGACAAAAACACTCGCTCACACACAAAGAAACAAGCAAAAACATCATAACTCTGCTTTCATCTGGGGCAAAAAAAAAAAAGATACTTAATGCCCCTCCCCTTTTTGTACACTGTAAATGATATCAGCATTACCAATCCAACTGGAAGCTCTTTTTTGTTTGTTTTTTTGTTGCCTGCATCTCACAGGTTGAAATTATAGTATGTGCAGGATTGTCTTATAGCCTGCAACCTAAATCTTGTTTTTCTTTTTGTTTCTTTCTATTTCTTGATTTCTAGAGGGAGAGAGAGAGAGATGGAACAAAGGACTACACTGTCTGTGGCAGGTCCACTAGGTGATGGTGTTTTTGTTGTTCTTTAGTTACAGTTGTGTGTCGGGGGGGTGAGCTTCACAGATCCTGCCTGTCTGAGGGACAGGCTGCTACACCTGATGCTCATCCTCATGAGGCCTTTTACCTTCAAACAATTCTCAAATTGAGGCACAGATGCTGCAACACACACAAAAACCTTTCCTGGCCTACTAGATCTTATAATTGCAACTGGTTGTAATCTGTCTCTCTGTCTCTGTCCATGAGCCTTTGCAGCCCGAGCGTATGACAAACTTTCTCTTAACGTGCACTTAAAAAATAAAATATATCAAACAAAATGTGGGCATTTGCACTGGCTGGTAACTTAATCATGAACAATACAAGGACTTTATATCATATTATAATGTTATTCACACATCAAAAACATACCCAGAATATTGTTTTGACTCATTCATGCGTGTTTGAGAAATCCTTGAAATTCCTGTGGTAGCCATTTGGGGTTGCTTAAAAAATTCTTGCTAAAGCTCCTCCTATTTACCCAAGCACCTCCCTAAAGCTGAGTTTGCAGCGAAAGTCCACCCCACAAAGCACCCCTCCCCCATAGCATTTTTGTGACAATGTGCTGAAATGGAAGTGGCAGAAACAGTAGGTGATTCTTAAAGACACAGAGGGCAATTTCAAGGAGTTTATGATGCAAACTCAAATTTATTTTTGATATAAACAGAATTTTCATAACAACTGAAGGTAGTATAGAATTGAATTATATGCCTGGAAAATACATAATATCATTTCATATAATCTATTATTTCATTTTGCTCACAGCCCTTGGATAGAATTTCCTTTTGGAACTCTATAGTAAAAAGTATGGGCAACCCTTCTCCAAGCTGAGTTGACAGAGAAATCCTGCTAACAAGAGAAAAAAAAGACAGTGTCAGAAGGTAAAACACTCCCCACAGCATTCAGAGACCGTAAACTGTTATTGATCCGTATTCGGCTAACATACTGGGTTGTTTATCAAAACACAGATCAAAAAAAGTCTGTCGCACTCTGAGTTATTGCTCATTGTACATAAACCCTGCTTCAGCTGTTGTTGCACCTCGACACATAATTCTGACCCTGTTGCTCCAGAAAAGTTTGATTTAAGGGGGGCACATAAAGTGAAAGACAGTGGGGGAGAAGATATATTAAGAATGGGAGGGATGGAAAAGTTTTGTTTTTATAAAAAAGTTTTAGCTCTTGTAGTAGTGTGTATTTCTGCAGCTTCCTTTTCTAACCCTCGCAAACAGGAGTGCTGTAAAAGGGAGGGAGAAAATAAAAAAGAGGGAAGGGTGGTAGAGCGATTGTTTGTTAGGGGTTGTGTGTATATAGTCATACGCCTCTCTCACTCTCTCTCTCTTTCTCTGTAGTTTTAAGAGCCTTACCACTTCAGCCAACATCCTGAAGCAGGCCACTCTGCACTCCACCTCTGCTCTCCCCCTCTCCTTCAGACCAACACATGGACTCCAGCAGCTTGGAAAGACGACCCCGAGGCAAGCAACTTTTTTAATACCGCAGATAAATAGTGGGACTTTGTTGTTGGCTTCCTGGGTAGCGCTACATGTGCCGGGTGAGTGTTGAACTTTCAGTGCAAAACAATCCCTCTGTTTCCTGTATGTGTGTTTGTCTGCCCTCCTGCAAACCAGCGGGAGCATGAATTGGCCTCAAGAGGACTATTGATGCAACAGCAAAGAGGGAGAGTTGCCAAATAAGGAGAAGTAAAAGTTATAAAACAGACAGTGGAGCAGCAGCAGGAGTTGGACTGAAAAGACAGGAAAGGAGATATCTGAAGGATTCAAAACTAAAAGAAAAAAAAATTCATTTGTCCGCTTGGTGCTCCTATTGCACCCTCTTCCCTCCTTCCTTTTTTTATTTTTCCTTGCCCTGATATGGGCCGCTTGCTGGCCCTGACCTTTGCCTACCTGGCCTACCTGTTGGCCAATGCCATCGCCTCACAGCGCCAGCAGCACCGCGTGCAGCACGGCCCCTGCAGCTACACATTCATTCTCCCAGAGGTGGACAGCTGCCAACCCTTAAAGGACTTCCAAGTGACCAATACCCTGCAGAGCGACTCCCCGCCTGAGGTCAAGCCAAGTCAGTCCAAGCAAAGTCGGGCCCAGGAGGACAGGCCTTCATGGCAGCAGAGGAAGCTGGAGACTCTGGAGAGTGCCATGGAGAATAACACGCAGTGGCTGCAGAAGGTAAGATCTCCCAAAATCTTGACTAACCTGACCCCTTCCTTCTCCCTCGCCACTGTGATCTTTTTTTCCACACGTCCCACTGCAGTCTGCTGACCTTCAAACAAAATGTTGTAAAACAAAGCCTGAGATCCCCACAGAATACAGTATTTCATTTCATTTGCTGACAAGCTTTCATTATTAAAACGTTCAGCTGGGATTTCCTGGATGCTTCCTGTACACATATTTGGCTCAATGATAACGCCTAGTGTATCAGCGTGAGTATTTAAAACACTTGATACGCCAAAATGCCTTTTGCATGCACCAGAAATATGCCTAATTTGCGATGATAAATATATCTTGCACAGTTAAATCCCTCTAAATGAGTTACGCCAAGCCCCCCAACAGGCAACAAGAAAACAGACCTTGTCTTAGTGAGTTTATGAGCCAAGGTCAGCCCTGAATCTTTCTATACTTAACTCATATTACATAATAAAATACCTCAGTGAAAAAGCTGTATCAGTGGGGGACACATTTGGGTATATCACTGTAAAGAATATTTGACCTTTGCAGTTTTATTTAACTCAGATTATTACACGCTTAAATGTAATGATGTCATTTGAAAGGGCTTCACCATGGAGGTTTAGCCACTAAGGTCATCTGGGTACTATATCAGTGTTTGGCCAATTCTCTCGTGAAATATTTATGGCACAAGCTAATCCCCAAAATGATTATAATGTTTGTTTTGAGTGTTGAGTTTGGCTAAATGTGAGTAAATATGTTGATTTGGTTTTGAAGCTCTTCCCACCCTGCTGTCATATCCCAGTTTTATGCATCTTTTCATCCCTGGTTTTCTGCTTAAGCTTTTTCCTTTTCCATCCATCCCAGGCATTTTAACTGGAGCATGTTTCACCCCCCCCCCCCATCTTCACCATCAAAACATGCATAAAAACAAACTTTGATAACTCATAAAATGTCTGATGCACAGTTTAGAAGCCTATTTGTTTTTGTTTTTTTGCTAAAGACTGCATGTAACAGTTTGGCATAAATGCATACACTTGCTCTACTCACACATACCTACAATATCATGGATGCAGAAGTAGATGGTGGTGATATTTGTAGGGTGAGCTAATTGATATCTAATAAAGATAAAACCTCCTATGTCTCCTCCAAACTACAAACATGGAAAGCAGAAAAGACATTTATTAGCTAATCTTGTCGTTAGCCAGTCCTTTCGCTGTAGGTTACAGAAAAACCTCAGTTTTGCTGCTTTTCCTGTAGCTGGATTTGAATATCTCTTGGTCAATCCATCCTCTATCTGTTCACTCCCTATGTGTGTACTCCAAAAACATGAAGGAAAACGGGTGAGAAATTAATTTATCCACCTTATTTATGTAAATATAAACAGTGTTAACTCTTATTCTTAATTTTACCCTTTAGGAGAAAAAAAATACCACATTCATGTATACAAGGAAAAATATTGTATATAGTTTGTACAAAATGTATTAAAATTCACAACTGACTTGTCCAGCATGTTCTTTTTTTCTAACTTCTTTTATCCAGTCCAGGCTTTACAGGTAACCCTGATGAATTTGGGCGAAAGATCATACATGAAGTCTGTCAATCATGCCATGAAACACAATAAATAAACAGGGCTGTGAAAAGTTAGTCCTTTGGAAAGACTGAGAGTTTTATGAGACTTTTTGGCACCAACTTTGTTATAATTTTTACGTAAAGCGCTACAGTGGTTTTTTTATTAATTAGGTATTTTAGCTGTTTTTATGTAAACACCAGGGAGGCCTTAGCCCTCCTAGCCCTCTCATACCAGTTGTCCTTGCATGGATATACTGTACCTTAAATGGCATACATTTTAGAATACATGCCACATGTTGCATTCAGTGTGAGTATATAGATTTTCCACCTAATAACTGAACATTAGGTGGCTGAATATCAACATGTTGACACTAATTGAGTTATATTGTACCTTTCACAAATCAAGAGTGGTTAAAAAAGCAGCTTTGAAAAGGAAATGTTAAATCCCTCACACATCTAGAGAAGAAGTGTTGCTGACACGTACATTTCTTGGCTGCTAATTCCTTCTACATAATGTCTGGAATGAACACAAAGATCCTACCTATCAAGAGGTTAACCCCACCAGGCAAACGTGATGCATGAATAATCACCCCAAAGGTGGGATTTCCACATAAACATTGCATGACCCCAGAGATTTTTTCAGCTATGCACAAGAGTATACTGATCTTTGACCCCAGACTGCAAAGCCTTTTCAGCACCTCGTGAGGCTCATTAAGCTTATCTCCGTTAGTGTTGGGAGAACTGGATGAAATGTATGTGGAAGAGCTTTAGACATGTGTGTATTGATGTCTCCAGGAAACTTCACATGGTCTCACTCAAAGCTCTCGTGGGATGCAACGGCCCTCTCTGTGAGCTTTCTACCAAAACCATTTGAAAGGAAACACACCCCCACAAATGCAAAATTAGGAGCGCCCACACTAATCCACCATTTTCTGCATCAGAATCTCTGAGGACTGTATTAATAAACCAGATTCTTTCTCTCATGTTTCCAAGAAAAAAATCCATGTTTGTTCTTGTTTGGACTAAACTTTAACACAATCCCCTAACTTGTCTCCATGGCTTTTTACTGGCCTGAGGGCTTGGAAAAGGGAATTTGTCAGTATGCTTGTTGGGCTGTGTGGATTATTCGGTTTCAAACACACTGCACAGATATCAAAAAGTTTTGGCAGCTATTAATCAAATAAGTCTTTGGTCTCATTGGATTTTTATTAGTATTAAAATATGCCAACTACTGGAGTTAAAAACACAAAAAGGGGAGTCTTTGTCAGGCCTGTGAATGAAATTTACAGTGTATGTCATGACGGGATACATTCAAGTTGTACTGAGGGATGTTCTCTTTACTGCAGCATATGTTTTGGTGCATGTATTTTGATCAGATTCTACTATTGGCAACTCTAATCAAAAATAAACTCGGAAATCTTTAGGGAATCTTTCATCAAGTGATATCAAGATAATTAATATCACCAGTCACAATATTTCAACTTGATTGTTGCAATTTTATTATTGTTTCTATCCCAACATCTACGGTAGTTCAGACTATATAAAAGTAATCACGGTAAGCACAACAAAGCCTTATTTTTATATATAAAAAAAAAACAGCAGATAAATATATTCTGATGTTGTTTTCAGATGTTTATTGTGACATAAGAAAAAATCCAAAAAATAAAAATCTAATTTCATGCTAACATTTTAGTTAAAGTCCCATTTGATATAAAAGACTAGTAGATATGATAAATTACATTTATTGTGCCATTCTAAAAATGAAGAGACTCAAACTTCAGGTAGAAAGAGTTTCACCACTCATTAGACCTGCACAGACATGCTTAAAAATATATACTGTACCAAAGGAATTCTAACACGTTAAACTAGAATGTTTGCTCTGCTTATTATTGCTGTTTTTTTATGCTATCAAGTATTAGCATTGTAGTGATTACAGTAAAGTGAATCTAAAAGTATTGTACTACCATTTTATTATTAGGCTATAGTTTTACAATGAAGATTGTCTTATTGATCATGTACATAAAGGTACATTAAATGTTCAGTAAGATAAGTCAGTTCAAATGAGTGACACAAGAGTGTAGACATTCTGAATAAATAATAATAATAATAATAATAATAATAATAACAATAATTTGACCACAAAAAGACTTAAAATCAAATTATTGAAAAAAGGTTAAAAACAAACCGATTGCACTTATATCCTGAAAGTGAAGTTTTGCTTCCAGTCAGTAAAATAAATAAATAAGAATAATAACACAAGACGACAAATAAGATCTTAACGTAAAATGGAGAACTGAACTGAATTAACATAATATAAGAAACTATAGATGCAAGAATCCCAAGATACAAAAAAGAAAAAAACTAAACCTGATTCTAAAACACACACAAAAAAAACAATAACCAAAACAAAAGTTTCATGCCAAAATCAAACTGTTCTCATTTTTAGTTCTAATCATGCCCATCTTTATATGCCTACATCCATTTTTGTCATGAGCCAGAACACCCATCAGAATTGTTTCTGCCTTGTTTGTCATTTTACAGGGAACTACATGTTTTAGCACAATAATAAAGATTTCATGTGATACAGCGTCTATGATTTGCTGATCACTGATTCCTCTTCCGACCCTCTTAGACACAATAAAACAAAAACGCTCTACATCCCAAAAGTGTTTTATCTGGCCGTATAAACCAGCATGTAGCAAAGCTTCAGTTATTATAATTGGCAGGGGGAGATGAACCATATCAAGACCTTTGGATTGAGATCCAGCACAAAGGCTGTAATAAGAAGACTTTGGGCAGGCAATTGATAACTGCTTGAATGCATTGGACTGATTATGATGCAGGGATCTTTGCTTCTTCTCATGGAGATGGTCTAATCCGCTTAGTAATCTCTTCAAAACCTTCAATATATAGGATTTTCCCTCGTCTTGTCTCAGCTGTGTTAAACTAAAATAAAAAAATAGAGAGAATCTTACAATGCTTGAGGATCAGGGGACACTGTCAATGGTAATATATAAAGAAGGTTCTAGAGGGGAAGACTACCTCCTGACAAACTGTTCATTTGTGTGTGTATTCAAATATATGCCTCAAACATATTTTTAGCTTTATAAATAGTTCAAAATAAAATATTACCCATGTTAAAAGAGGAAAATGAAACAATAGTTAGTTGGATTTGAATTCTACTCAGTTTTTGTGGATATCAACTCATTAGTTGAATGAGTTTGAGTTATTTCTCCTTTGAGACTTCATTTTCTAGTTGTGTGGTTTAATGAGTAAACTAAGATCTGCTTTTCCTGCAAAAATTTAAAAATATTAATTATTTTCACTAGATAGAGTTTAACTTGTTTTCAACAAACATAATTCTATATTTTACTGTGGGAAAAGTGGAATATGATTTTCTTCTGTTAGATCAGGCAGACCACATCATTTTAAAATCTATTTATCCAAGCAGATTGACAAACCATCCTACTTAGACATTTGTAGTATGCATGCTTTTCCTTTCTGGGCTTGTAAATATTTAGAGTGGCATTTCTTCCTATTGTGCTACATAAATGTTTGTGATGCAAAATTCTAACTCTTCAATTATTTCCCCATATTTTTGGTTACAAGAGCTACTGAGTATTTGAACTGTATTGGTGTACAAACACAGACGTTAGATTCTCTATAAAGGTGGGGTATTATGCAAAATTGATTGTTTTAGCTTCATATCACATTATAATTTCATTCACTCCCATCACAAGAGTGATGCTTTGACTCATTCATGAATGTTTAATATATCCAAGAATCTACTTTGGTAGCCATTCGGATGTGCAAAAACGCTTGCTCAAACAAAGCACCGCCTGTTTACCCAAAGCTCCTCCCTGGAGCTCAGTCCCCAGCCAAGCTTCCGCCCCACAGAACACCCCTCCCCCACACCGCTCCACCACTTAGCAGCAGTAACAATTACAAACACCTGGTGGAACTGCATGTCTGTTGAGCTTTCTTAACTAATTCTCAGTCTGGTCCTTTTATGGATTTAAAAAATGTCTTCATTGAGAAAATGGATTTCCTTGATACATTTCTTGATACTTGGTGATGCCAAGGAGATCACCCACTTTTTATGGTTCTTAATGATGATATGATTCATCAAAAATGGTTGGCCTTTCCTCTTACAAAAGGTTGTAAATGGCATGAGCATTGTTATGAGGATGTGCTAAAGTGAATCTGAAATGGTAGGAGGTTCTTAAAAGAGACAGAAACCAATTTCAAGGCATTTTCACATTTATTTTTATGCAGCTTTTATAACAACTGGCGATAACAGTTACTTGATCGTGGTATGGAATTGAACTAACACACATGCATGCACACACACACCCACACACACACTTAAACCCCAAATCTTACAATTTCATGACAATTTATAAAATGACTGACAAAAATTGGCCCATTACTTAAGGGTTGTCCCATTGAAAACACAAAAAGCTGTTTCAAACAGAAAAATGTTTTCTACTAAAGTATTATACCAAACAAAATTCTCAAGGTTTGTTTGTCATCCTTCAAGCTGGAGAACTTCATCCAGGAGAACGTTCGCTCTGGCATGGAGGAAATTAAGAGATCTTCCGTGCACACGCAGACAGCTGCCATGCTGGAGATGGGAACAAACCTCCTTAGCCAATCAGCAGAGCAGACTCGCAAGCTGACAGATGTTGAGACCCAGGTGAGTCTGTTAGAAAGGAAGAACCTAGGGGAACCAGGGATAACTTGTTTGCAGCCAAGCTAAATGAATGACTGTCTATCACACTAAAGCAAAACGAGGAATTTTTTAAAACTTATTTACAAACTACTTTGGTGAGTAGTTAATTAAACTTAAATCAGATGTAACCTGCTAAGAATCCAAGCCCAAAGGTGGCAGCAGTTGATTCAAAGCAGCTGGTATTTTAGTTTTACAGACATTGACTGACACATTAAGCCAAATGTAGTGACTGACAACAAGCCAATTAAAACATAAATCTCAACACCACAACCCAGATGTGTCTTCAATCATTCCACAGATTTGTTATTACAGATTGGGCTGTTTTGGTCCTGGTGCTTTCTTTTCTCTTATCAAAGTCAATATAAAACTGCAATCTGTACAAATATCCAAGCTGCTGCTTTGTTTCAGTATTTGTTTCATCTTCAACTTCAAAAAACATGCCAGAAGTGCATACACGATCAGCCTTGCTTAGGTTTTGATTACAAGATCAAAGAAGGTAAATTATGGGATTTGTGATGCATCAAACAACGCCATTTAGCCCCAAGGGTCCTTTATTAAGGATTTATTCATTGAACATCCTTCTCATTCATCAATCTGTCTGTGCATACTGTGATAGACTTTTTTTTGTCAATATATAGGTGTTAAACCAAACAAGTCGCCTGGAGATCCAGCTTCTTGAGTACTCACTTTTTACAAACCGCCTGGAGAAACATATTCTCCTCCAAACTCAAGAGATCTCACGCCTCAGTGATAAAAACAGGTGAGTGCGCCGCAGACAATGCTTCAGCAAAGTATTTTCTTATAGCATAACTTCTTTAGTTGAAAGATTTCAGTTTTAGGCTCATCATGTTAAAAGGATGGTTTAGTGACTGTTAAAAATTTGTTATTTTAAATAGGTAAAAATAGTATAGACTTCATGAGCCGTGATACATTCACAAAACACAAAGTTTGATTAAAAAAAAGAGGACCCTGAGTTAATGTTATACAGGTGTGGAAGAACACTACATCAACTAATAATAAATCTCTAAAGTTTTATGGTTTATTCACAACAGGAAAGTCATTTCATCCACTTGTTTGGTCTGAACCAAAAGCGGACTTAATGTTTGCATTACCATTGTGATTTTTTGCAAGTGGACTAAAATTTTTAAACAAAGCCACATGAGTGACACTCATTGCTCCCATTGGTGCTGCCAGAGACTAAATGCTCTGTGAGCCCTGACTTACAACAACTTATTGTTTGTAGTGTGGTGTTTGCGTTAGCAAAATTGAAGGATTAATTGTTAGTTGCCATGACACTTGGCAATGGTGGCTTGTGAAGTCCAAAAAGGCAAATGTTTTCTGTAGCTGGTTTGGTTCGAGGTTGGTCTGTGTTCACACCAGAAGCAAACTGCACCATAGTTCGTTACAGAAGCAGACCAAGGCAACCTCTAAAATGGGTCTCAGTCAGATTGTGTGGTCCACACCAGGGTTTGCATAGGTGCATTCACTTGATCTCTAGTTTGTTTAAAGCGGACCAAATGAGTCCGATGTGAATACATTCTTAATAACATGGTTTTAGTTTTGTTATTTCCTTAGCGTAAAATTTTTTGTTACTTTGCAAATGACATTCTCCTAATAAGGCTGCTAAATGAGTCGGCCCACCTGATTGGTGCTAAGGTGTCATTTTTTCACAACTGTGTGATGTTTATGAGAAAAAGTTGCTTGATAGACCTGAAAAAAAAAATATCTCAAAAGGTTTCTAATTTGGCTATACATTAGCCAAGCCAAAAAGCCAACCTTTGCTTATTTCTCCATGCCTTGTGTTCTGTGACCGATGTCACTGCTCATATAGTACTATAACTGATGGCAGAACAACACTTCAAAAATCAACAGACTATACATTTAATATGCTGTTAGCAGACTCAGGCTAAAAGTTAATTACAGAGTCAGTTTTAAGTATTAAAAAGGTCATGTGCTTTTTATTGTCATGGTTACATGTGCTCTTCACTTTACAGAGAACATCTATGTTAAACTTGAGTTGCATTTTATGTAATGGCTTTGCTTTATTTATGTGGCTGTTTAGCTTTTTCAAGTTATGAGCTGGTTGAGTTTTTGTAGACAACAAATTGCACTTTCTCTTATGCACTAGTCTAAGTATTCTAGTCTTGGGGAAAAACATATCCCTCTAAAACAATTCCTTTCGAATTGTAACACCATGCACTTTTAGTACTTCTCCAGCACAGAGGGTCAATGAGGTTGTGGACAGTGTGAAAGGGAGCAAGTGTTTTCTCTTGCTTAATTGTTTATCATTCTATTCATCTGTACCATGTGTGACCAAGGCAGATCACAGTACCCCCAGGAATCAGCACCTGTTACACGTTTTAGTCCTCCATGTTCCTACTCTGCCCTTTTAACCTTTGTCCTTTAAATCGGTGGCATGGCGCTGATGTCCAAACAAATTCATACATCTCAAAGGGGGGCCAAACTCAGCAACAAATTCTCCAAAATCCATAGCAGATTTGCAGCCAGACAGCTGTGGAATGGGAAAAAGTGGGGGCAGCATGGCTTGTAGGACACTTTAGCTGCTGAGCCTCCAGGGCATGAGGCAAGTTTTTGAACTACTGCCAAGTATATAAAAAAAGGCATAGAGACATGTTTGTTTTTATAGGAATTACATGTAAAGTATTGGCAGGAAGTTAAGCACACTGTAGAGAGACTGAGAGCAGACTACTAGCAATATATATGGTGCATATTAGTGTAATAATAATAAATAGTGCAATATCATAAGCATAACAGTGTAATAGCCCAGGATGCAATGTGATCCAGGAGGGCATATTTGTTCTGTCAGCTTCCCTAACTATTTAAACATTGCTCTCCTGGTTTTATGCCACTGTCCACACGCTGACTAATCTTCAAAGTAAAATACATTCAGCCATGAACAATTTGTCAGCTTGCTTTACAACTTTAATTGACTATTTCCCCTACAAAGCAAATACAAGTTGGAAGCGAAGTGGGAAAAAAAATGATTTGGATTGATCCGCCATTCTTTCCAGGCCACATACTGAGTGATTTGCTAAAGTGGAAGATTGAGGATCTATCTTGGGCATACAGTCACTGTGTGTGTGCACAGAGCTCCCAAGTAGCTTGTTCAATCCGGGGTGGTTGGATTGTTTCAATAAATAACCGCTGCAGAGCCATTAGTCAAAGCTATAAAGATCAAACTTTGGGGATTTATGGTCTTCATTTAGAGACTGGTGTGTGCCCACAGACACACAGACACAAATACACACTGTCAGGTCGTTGCCTCCTGGCTATGATTGAGCATCTTAACATGCTGGGCCATCTGTGAGCACTGCTGTGGTACAGGTGTTAGACGATGTTAGCCCAATGAAACTGTTGTGATGATGTCTATTAGTCATCCTCGTGGAAACGTGTAACTTTGTGTGTCTGCAACAAAAGTTAAATGTTGAATGAACAGATTTTGCACCTGCACACATTTTTATCTGAGGCAATAGGCAGCCTAGAATAAGCTATATCTGCTGTACACTTATTTATATTTTTCTTCTTTAGCTTTTTGGAACAAAGGCTTTTAGCTTTAGAGGCTCGATATGGGAAGGAGCTCCAAGGTTTGCTGAATGAAAAGCAGCAGCTTCAAGATCTAATGGAAAGGCAGAGTCGACTGGTCAGTCAACTTCAGGGTGAACTCGGAAGCTCGACCCTCAACAGCACCTCGCTGCAGAGACAGCAGGCTGTGCTCACAGACACCGTGCAGCAGCTGCTCACAAAAGTCAGTCAGTGCAACGGTAAGGCTGTCTGGGTTCATCATGTTTGGATCAGCACATTATACGGACAGCATCAGACAAATCTCATGTGGATGATTCTGATTTCAGGACACGCTACACAAAGTACATATTTCCACTGTGGATATACTTTGCATAAAACATAATTTGTGTGCAGAATCTTTAAAGCTTGTTATTTTACTAAAATAGTTTTTATGTTTTGCTTTTTTTTTCTAGAAATCTCAAATGAGCCCAAGAACGATCCACTTACATTCAGAGACTGTGCTGAGATCCTGCGATCTGGAGTGAAAGAAAACGGCGTGTATACCATACGCCTACACAACAGTACTCAGGATGTCAAGGTAGTGAAGCAATAAGTACTTAAGTCCTAGACTAATTTAAGAAATCACCACTTGGACGGAACTTTCTGAATCCATCTGTATGCTTCCCATATCCAAGGACAAGCTATAAATTAAAGTCTAACGTTTCTTGAGGAAAAGCATTTCGCCCCTACTGCCTTTCATGCAAGATAATTTTATGATGAGAAACGACAAAGTTATAGCTTTTTTGGTCAAACCTTGTAAGCTATGTTATGTGTCGTCACATGACATATTACAAGACCTAACTAAATTATTTAGCTCTTGAATTGTGTGTTAAGAATAATTCTCAGCTACTACCACATCACTTACTAGTGATTACTTACACCGACACTAGTAAAATTCACTATGTTTGTTATTTCTTGTGTTTCCTGAGGTGTGTCTCAAATCAGCTCATTTTGAGGCTGTCTCTTTAAATCCAAACAAGGAGCTTCATGCCCACCCCACTCCAGCTTCCAGAGCGATCAATTCTAGTTTAATAAAAGGGTTATCAGCGCATAAACTTTAATTACAATGTAATTAAAATATGTCAACAAGGGAAGACTTGTCC
Source organism: Cynodonichthys magdalenae (assembly GCA_031762555.1). NCBI lineage: Eukaryota > Metazoa > Chordata > Actinopteri > Cyprinodontiformes > Rivulidae > Cynodonichthys > Cynodonichthys magdalenae. The sequence goes on from JARVJO010000155.1 coordinate 8,208,270, forward strand.
ATTCAACCTTACATGTTGGAGCCAGAGTCTGACCCAGAACTAGAGGAGAATGAAAATGACCAAATTGTATTTAAGACCAGACCTTATTTAGAAGTTCTGCCATAAATTATTTAACCTAATAGTTCAGAAAATGTCATAGAAAATAGAGGAAACTGAACAGGTTGAAAAATATGACATAAACAGGATACAAAGATACCTTTGCAGCATTGGGATACTAAAATAAAAATTGTTGCACTCCTATATATTCCAACTACACAACAAAATGCACTTAATGGCTAAAAAATGAATTTTGCATGATGTCCACTTTATTGCTAAAAGTTTTGCACAGTAAGTAGCTTTGGAAGTAAGATTTTTAAATTAGCTTCAGCTACTACATCACCAAATTGTAGCTCAATAATTTTGACAATGACAATAAAGATATATTTAGTGCAGTTGGCTATGACATCTGTAATTAGGTTGATTCCCAAAGTTATTCAGTCACGTACATCTAATGATGACTTTGTGAGAGTTTTGGTACAATCCAGTTGTTTATTATATATTTTGCCAACACAGATAATTTAACACACTCACATTCACACAACAAAACAAACAATATTATCCTTTTTGCATTTGTGAAATAATAAAAAAATAGCTCACGGGATGATAAACTCTAGAAAGTTCTGAACTCCAGCAAATAATTTTTTACTCCTCATCAAGCAATAGTTCTTGGTAAACTTATATAAAGTCGGTATTACATAACAGTTTCAAAACAATTCGTGGGCAAGCTGATGTGATTGAATCTGTCCTTAAAATCCCCAGCTCTCCGTTCAATTTATTGCTATAGAAATCATGCACAGCAAATTGCTTTGCTCATCCAATTTTTTATTTCTTTTTTTCTTTTCATTTGTCATAGAAATACCTGACACATCTCATCAATCTGTATGTGTCATGTTTGGAGAAACCTTTTGAAAATGACAGCAGCTGTGTTTTTAGACTTAAACCCAACACAAAGGGCTCAAGGGAGTGAGAAGTTAAAGAGCATTGGCCTTTTCCTACAAATATCACCTGACTGACATTGACGTGAAGCTTTTTTGGTGCCCTTTCCTCTTGAAGTACTGTAAATAATATTAGAACAGGTTTTACTTACTGTATTAGAATCACAAGCTTCTTTTAGTCATACGTGACAAGAAGGGAATTCTGCGGCCTTATCAATAAATCTTGAAAGGAAAGAAAGAAAGAATCTTGTGTGATTTCAAGGTAATTTACAAAGGCTTTGTTACAGAGGTATATGGAGGTGCCATGCTGAGTTACAGAGAGCAAAAAAATAATAAGCAACAAGAGCATTATGCCCTGCAGGCTTCACAGTGAGGGAGGGTGTGCTGCTGAATGCAAAGTCAGAGAAACCTCAGAGGAACCTCCAGTGATCTGAAGGAGCTCTGGCCTCTGCTAACTCAACCATGACATACACCAGCAGGCTATCATTTCTGTAAATCACATCTAGCCTCCTTGGATTGGATCTCCACTCTCACTGCTTAGCAGGAAGTGGGGTGGTGAGGGAGATAACCGTGAAACAGCTTTTTGTTATGCATTACTTGAAGTCTAGTTTACTGTTGGCAGCGCCTCCTTCTACCTGCTGTTTTTTTTCACCCCCCTGTACCTTGTCTACATTTCCTTTGGGGGGACAGGTGTTCAACACTGGTGCAGTGTGGCTCTTGCCAACCAGGGGGCCAATGTGCGTTCCCATTGATACCGGTTAGTACTTCCTAAATCATGGCTGCTTTCAATCTGTGCCAGTACCAGTGTCAATCTAATTCCAGTGTGGCTGGCAAGCAAACTAGTCTATTTTTACAGCAGTGAGCATTCTTTCCTCTGTGTTTAATCATAGACCAAAACGTTACACATGCTGTATTTTTGTATTCAGAATTTGCTATTTGAGAGAATTAGCCAGCCATCTTTATATCTTTCCTCTGCCATTCGTCCATTTGCATTATTTAATGTTATGTAGACTTTTACAGTTAATTTTGATGACTACAAATTACATAATTATTACTTTGGACTGGCTATTTAAAAAAAATGTTTAAAACACTCTTATGTAAGAGCTATATATGCCTGTAAGGCTCATAAAGTCGAATGCACTGAGCTTCCTTTGAGCTTTCCTTTGAGCATTGAGCTTTCCTTTGCATTTTAAAGTGGTGGGTGCAAATTTAATACAGGGATGGGGAACATAAATGATGAAAGTGGCCATCATTATTTTGTTGACACAAAGCAGAGGGCCACATAGTGCTGCACACTTGCCAAAACGTAATAAAACTGCTATTTTAAAAATGTGTAAATATATATATATAGAAACCACCCGCGGTGGGTGAGAAGGGATTTTTTTTTATATATATATCTATATATATATGTTTACTAAACCAACATGCAATGCAGCAACTTAAAGAATGTCATGCTCAAATGCATGCATAACTGTTGTACTTTGGTTTAATAAATAGAAAAACAAAACATTTGAAGCAAACAAAATGTAAACATGTACTTACTTTAGTGAGCTGAAGTGCAACAGCATAAAACAGCATGGGTGCAGACTCCTGTGTGGTTCAAGTTCTCATAGAAAGTCACTGTTGTTTAATTCGTAAATAGACTTAACTTATATAGCACTTTATCAAGTCCCTCCGGACCCCTAAGCACTTTACACTTAGTCCCACACTGATGGTGGCAAACTACATTGTAGCCACAGCTGCCCTGGGGCACACTGACAGAGATAGAGCTGCCATGCACCGGCGCCACCGGACCCTCTGACCACCATCAGTAGGCAAGGTGGGTGAAGTGTCTTGCCCAAG
>JARVJO010000155.1:8211185-8230995 GCA_031762555.1 Cynodonichthys magdalenae
CCACCATCAGTAGGCAAGGTGGGTGAAGTGTCTTGCCCAAGGACACAATGACTGACGCAGCTGTAACGGGGGATAGAACTGGCAACCTACCGGTTACGGGACAACTCCCCTAACCACTCCATTGCAACCACCCCAAAAAATAAAAAAAATAAATGTTAATAAATAAATAAATGTGTTTACACACGTATGACTTCAATAAACTTCTCATATTTAGGTTTGTGCAACATGTTGTAGTGGTGACTTATTAAAATCTTTCATGGCAAATAGAGTCTCTAAGCAGACTAAACACATGCAGTAGGTAAGTAATTTCATTGCCTTGAAATTCTGTAAACAAATAGTCTACCCCCCCAAAAAAATGTATATATAAATATATATTTTATTTAAAAATATACTCAAAAGCAATTACAAAAGCACTCAAAGCAACTCTTAGAATTTAAGAACACAAAATAGATGTAATGATTGAGGTAATGAGTTTTACTGACTTGAGAACATTTTTTTTAATGAGACTCAAAATAGTCATCAGGTGTACAGTAACTCCTGATTTTATAGTGAATCTGATTCAAGATGGCCGTCACAGCTGTGCGATCTTAGCAAACACAACAAGAGCTATAACATCAATTTTACAAATTCTGAGCTAAAGTTTAGTTTGGTGTTTGTGGAGAGATATCCCCAGCACAAAGATTGAGTGTTCAAAGCTTGTGCAAGAATTTTAAAACCTTTTTGAGGAAGTACTGGAGTCAACTTTGTTTGTTAGCAAAACATCTCATGAACCAGTGGTTGGATTTTAATGGAACTCTCAGGAAGTAATCATTGGATGTAAGAAGCCCACTAAGTTTTGGAATCAACCTGTCTGTAGATGGCAGCTAAAGCTACTTGATCTTAGCGAACAGAAAAAATATGTTTTTTTTTTATTATTTATTTTTTATAGACAATATTAAAACAAATCCCATGCATTGATTACTAACAAATTGTATTTTAATTTTTTTATTTTTGTAATTTTAGTAATATGCTTTTTTATATTGTTCATCGAGTGTTCATTGAAAACTGTTAAAATGTAGATGTCAACACTTTCTTTTTTGGTAAATAAGTGAGTATTGTTTATTAAGTGTGAATCAGAATCAGATTACAGACACTGTTAAATATAGAAATAGTTTTATGTTTAGAATCCATTTAAGTATTGTGATTTATACGTACAGTGCCTTTAAGGCAGACAAGTGGCCTTTGTTCCAGAAAATAGTTGTAGTACTGTGCCAGTATTCTTTGTTTTATAGAAGGTTGAAGAACAAAGTGCCTTTTGACCTTGATGAAACTTTTCATGTCTGGGAAAACGTTGAAAGATGCTTTGTTTCATCTCTGACTGATCTCTAGCTGGTGAGATTTTGTCATTATGTGAGCTGCATCACATTTTGTTGCTTTTAAGGGTCATCCATTCAAAATGAAAAGATAAATAAATAACTGAGAAGAAAGCTACTTTTATTTTAATAAAGGATCATCAGCTTTTCAGGTTTGCAGAGCTGGTTTGCAATTCAGTCACTGACAAAACTCAGAATTCAAAATTATCAGACTGTAGAAATGCAAGTAGTGGACCGGAAACGTGACATTCAATCCTTTTAAATAGGTTATACACATTTAATTAAGAATGAGTCAAGATATTAAAAGTATATAATTTCACACCTACAGGGGAAACTCACTTTGTCATCCCATTACCAGCACAAGAGGCTGCAAAATGTCTTAGTTAACACCTTACATATCTGAAAACACGTCACATAAAAAGTCTAAGTTTCAAACTTTTTCACCAGATGAATGAGTGCAACTTTTTTCCACTTCTTCCTCCTGACACATGGCAAATTGAGCCGCCAAGTAAGAAAGAAAACAGTCTGTTGTAACCTAAACCGCCAAAGCCTCCTCCTCAACCCCTACACTCCGGGGAGAAGTGAACATACTGAGATGTTGGTTTTTCCTCCCCACCTGGGTCATATCATTGTGTCATGCCCCGAGATGTTGAGTTACCCTTCGTTTTCCGATAGCTTCCAAGGAAGATTTTCACTTACGGAAGGGCTATAAAGTGGTATATTTTTTCTTGTCAACACTTTTTTTCTATTTAGGAGTTATCCAGTTCTGTAAGATGTGATATTTTGAAACTAATCCTTGTCTACTACACTTGGAATTGATTAGATTTAAATGTCACATATATCAAAGTGGAAAATATGCTGCATGATGAAATGAAAACTTCACCATTAGTACCAATATTGTAGTTTCTAGACAAAAGAAACAACTCAATGGCCCACCCAACATCAAAGAAGAATCAATAACAGTTTAGGTTTTGGCTGCTAAAAATATATAGTTCTTTCAACAACTGATGCAAATACACTAAATGACATCCAACATCTGGTTTGCAACAGAGCAGACTCTAAGTTAGTGAAAGAGCAAAATAGTCATGGCCAATATGTAAAATAAAATTTAACAATAAATCAATCAGTTATTGTTGTTCAAGCTTTTTTTAATTGAAAACATACAGTAATGGAACCAAGAAATCATTCTTCATATTTTGGGGTTTTACATAATAGAGCTTATTGTTTTCTGTATATTTATCAAGTCTCTAAGATTGTTGTAAAAGAATTTTGACCTACCTAAGTTTTTTAAATCTTTTAAGATCCCAGCACAATTTTTATGTTTTTGTATTGTACAAGAAATGTTGCTTCTAAAACACGGTTCCCATTAGCGATGTGACATTCACTAATGATACAGATCTTTTGAATGGCTTCTTACAACAAACAATAAAAATCAAGTTGTGGGTAATAGAGATAGTTGTAGTTTTATTTATTTTTTAAATCCTATATCATCAAAATTTATTATAATTTGTTTTTCATTCTTAACCACAGAGACAATTGCTCTGGCTTCACTTTTTTTTACAGAAACCAGGCAGAGTGGTGAAATACAGCAGCTTCAGGGGGAAAGGGGGAGGAATTTCTGCTTGACAAAACACGTGGTTCCACCCATGTGATGGGATGACATATTTCCCTACGTGATGACATAACTCGTTGAAAATTGAATGGCTTTATGAAACAAATGGGTCTTCGAAATCTGAATTCCTTCAAAGAGCCATTTATCCCTAGTTCCTATGTGTACCATGCTTTTCGGCAGGATTGTGGAAGAAGGTGTAAACACTTTAAGCCCCCACCCCCTCCACTCCGAAGCATGTGGAAGTTTACAAAATTGTGACAACACACAATAACAGCTACTGAAGTTGTAAAATATTTGTAAGTCTACAAAATTTATGTAAAGTTACAGATGGACTGGTGGGATTGGAAATTGTGAAAACACAACAATGGCAACAAACTGTAACATCACTATCGATCTTCTTTATCCAGTCCAAAACACATTTAAATTCTCTTGAGGTTATGACAACACCTTGCTACTTACCTTTAACAGCTCTTCTCATGTAAGTTTGCTGTGTTTGGGATCAATGTCTTTTGGTAAAACCTCATTTCCGACATGCAGTCTCACATCTGACTCTAGAAAACTTGGGTATACAGAGGAGCTCATGGTTAACTCAGTGACTGCAAGGTTTTCAGGTCCTTTGGTTTCAAAACAACTCCAAATCATTTGGTTTTATCTGTCCAAAAGAAAATGTTCCAAAATTACTGAGGGTCATTCAAAGGCAACTCTGTAAACCTAAGTCAGACTGCCGTGATAATTTTAAAGACAAAAGGCTTTTTTTTATGGCAACCTTTTAAATTAAGTTATACTAGTCGAGTCTTTAGGGGAGAGAATTGATTTTCCTTTATTCTCAAAAGTCTAAAAGACTGGCATAACACGCTGGATGCTTTTAGATCTACAGCATGAATCAAATGGCAGTCAATAGGACACCCTGTTATTTCAAAAAGCAAAGGGAAAATGACAAATCTGAATACCCCAGCATGTATTGGGTGAAGGGGCCTATCTTTTAGGCTATGTCCAGAAAATGGCCAGCATGTATAAAGCTGCCATATTGGACCAGTCCTTTTTTTCCAAAATAAATGAGTGTTCTGTGTCTTTTGACTCACCCTCTTTTTCCAGTCAAATGACCAAAACTTAAATCTACTTTTTCGTTTACTTTCAGGTGTTTTGTGACATGAAGACCAAAGGTGGGGGGTGGACGGTGCTGCAGCATCGGAGAAATGGCTCTATCGATTTCCATCGCGGGTGGAGCGACTACAAAATGGTACGCGGTGATGATGCCTTTTCGGTGCATCAGTAGGTCATGCGGGCCAGTGCTGCAGTGCTGCACAGGAGGTTTCAATAATCATCCACGGGTGGTTTGGCATGAGGAGTCATGGGAGACCGGCTAGCCTGTGATCCCAGGTGACCTGTGGTTGTTGTATTTGGCTGCCCCTCATGTTCTCCACCACCCCCCTGTGTTATTGCACCTGCTCTCGCTCCCCTCTCTCCGTGTCAAACTCCCACACAGCCTCATACACAGAAATCATGAAGTGTTTTGCACTTGCAAAACAATATAAAAGCACACACAAGAGATTATAAAGTTGCTGTGGTGGTTTTGGCTCAGTGAGACGTGTTTTAACACTGATGGCTTTTGTTTTGTTTGGAGTTTAAATGATGCTTTGATGAATGCCATCATAAACTTTTTTTTAAAGAAACAATATTCCACTTGCTCAATAGAAAAAAAAAAAGAAAAAAAAAAAACATGCACGCAAGCCTGTCTGTTAAGTTGCACACAAACAAATGAACAATGATGATTTGGATGTTTAAATGGATGTAGAATTATTGTGTTTCTAACCCACGCCAACAAATCAACTGCCAATGTGCAATTTGGAAATGAAATGCAGAGAGGGATTGTGAATGTAAATAGAAAGAGCAAAAAAAATGCCTGAAAACCTCTTACAAGGACAATATTTTTACAAGTGGATGATAAACATTTGGCTCCAGCTGGGGCGTGGGAGCACAGGGGCCCTGTAGATGGCAGATAACATATGCACTAAAATGCTTCGTTGCTCCTGTTCACACTCTATACTCTCAGGCTTGATCAAATGGGCTTCTGGTCAAATGATAAATGTGCTATATTTGCTCCTTCCCAAGACCAATAACAAAAATATGTGGCAGCTCGACTCAGTGTAGAGAAATATAAGTCTAGCTCAAAGAATTGATTACATTTCAATGTTGATTTGAATTATTCACTCTTCTGCCTTGCAAGACAAGTGATACAACATATTGATGTATTTCTTGGCTATGGTAGTAATAACTTTAACAAAAGCCTTCTGCATGACCTTAGTCTCTTATACTGTTGTGGAGGCACTTTGGCCCATTACTCTTGACAACATTGCTTCAGGTTTTTGAGGTTTCTTAGATTTCATTTTACCATAGATGACTTTAAGTCCTTTGGATCTGGTCTGGGCTTTAAATCAATATTTTAGATTTTTGGAAGAGGGATTCTCTGGAAAGGTTAGAAACAATTAGTATCTCACCTGTTGCAGTTTGCCCTTAAACAACCTCTGTTTGGAGTAGGGTTGTGTGATATTGATCTTTTTCAAACCAAAAAGGTGTATGATCTGTGGTGTGTTGAGTTATCTTCTCTCGCTTACAAAGTTTCTCTTCTCTGCCGAACTTCATTCAATTTTCACATGCTTTTATTTTTTTTTCTGTAGATTTTTTTGGTAAATAAAGAAATTTGGGCCTTGGTAAGAAAGAAGGTTGGGGGGGGGTTCAGCTCCAGATAAAGATAAAATTAACAGCAGATTGATCTTTTTTTTTCCATGAGACTACTGTGATTCTCTCAGCCTTCTGCTGCAACACATAGGATGGTCATGTTCAGAAAAAAAAAATTCTATTTATCGTAAGGCTGGTTTAATTTGACCTGTAAACAGAATTTGAAAACTGGAGTAAAGTTTGAAGTCTGTACTTTTGACACAAATGGAAAGAGTCTCAGAAAAGACATATGGTGAGTCATAAGGTTTAAATACTGTCACCAAATTTCAATATACAAGGTATACCACAGCATTTTCATTCTACCAAAGCCTACTCTTAAGTGTAATTCTAATTGAGCTTGGCAAGTTAACAGTTTGTTTAGGGGGGGCCAGGATCCAAATGGATTGCTTCTGTTTTAAAATAACTCACTCAAAATTTCACAGCAGTTTATGCAAATACTATTAAAACAACAACACCACCAACAACACACCTTTTACAACATCATCAGTTCTGTATTACACGTTTGTTATTTTAAAATAAAATTTTATGGCTACTCATAAGTTTAATAAAGCAGCTAGTTTTAGAACTTCAAGTACAGCTCGGGACACTGTCCACTAAATTACAATGATATTTCTTGCAATATGAAGGACAATTGTTTGGCTTTTATAAATAAAGGCCTATGACTTAATGCAAGGCGATCTTTGTCTAAGACACGATTTAAAAGACAACAGGTGATATGCAAGGAATGTTAGGCCTCCATTTTTTATCTGCAAACTACAAAGACACAGCTCATGACACAAATTGTTCCCTAATCATGGGGGTATCTGCTTGCATGTATTTTTAATAGGCTTACTCCTAAATTCCTTCCAAAACATGCATTATCTTGTACTGTAGTATTAAACATTTTTGCCATGTTGCCAAATATTATGACTTATGTTCATATTCATTTCTCAAGTGCATACAAACAATGAATTGCTTTGTAAATCGAGCTGTTATTTTAGCTTTTATTTTGTTAATACTGCAGTTTTTTGGGTCCAGATGGACCTTTGATAGGACACCAAGGTAAATGAAAGTTTCTGTTGAATGGTCCCCAGCTTCAGGAGTGGAGAGGTTCACTTTCCAAACTCAGTCAAGTGTCTTAACTTATCAAAATGATAAATGTTCTTTTTTGAAGTGAGCTCCATTTTCGTATTAACCCCAGAAATACTTGGCAAAGGTGGAAAAATTACCTCCCCCTTGTTAGATTATTTTCCTTTTCCTATTGTTTCTTTGTCTTTGTGTTTAATCCAGGGCTTTGGAGAGCCGTCGGGGGAGCACTGGCTGGGGAATGATATCATCTACAAGCTGACTAGCTCCCAGGAATATAGCCTGCACATCCAGCTCAAAGACCGGGAGGGGAATGAAGCCTTCTCACTTTACGATCGCTTCTACATAGACGGCGAGTATAACAACTACAGGTAATGTGAAAAATTATCTTGATCTAAAAAGTAAAACTTTTATTAAAGCTTGGAGTGATGTTATCTTTAGATGTAACTTTTCTATCCAATCTATGCAGCCACTTATCAAAGCTATAAACATGAAAAGACAGCCGCAAGTTATGATAATATGCAGCTGTGGGCACAGCTAACCAAATATAAGCTTCATTGACACCTAAACCACTACACAATTTTTTTAGTTTCACTAACAATAAAAAGCTAATTTGAAAAAAAAAAAAATGTCAAAAGCTAAAAAGAAAGCTGCTTATACTCAACATATTGACGTTTAGTCCACCATGTGGCAACCCATGCGATGTGCTGCTGCACTTGGGTATTGTCTTGGAACATACCTACTCCCTTTTGATTATTTTGCTTTAGACATCATGTTAACAGTTTCAGTAAGTAAACTTCAACACAGATATCAAACCAACACATCATCACAACAATGCTTTGGGGGAGGGGTGATCTGTGGGGCTGGATCTCTCTAGAGACTGAGCTTCTGGGATGTGATTTGTGTAAAAAGGCGGTGCTTTGTACCAGCAAGTGTTTAGGCAGCTGGAGATTCAAGACAGGAGAGTCAAATATGCATGATTAGGCAACACCACTTTGGGTATATTTTTTGACCAGGGAATGACATAACATGATATAAAGTTTCAGTCATTGTCTCCATGGACAAGACACTTCACCCACTTGCCTACTGATAGTGGTCAGTTTTGCATAATTACCCACCCTCCTTTAAAATAGCAATTTTGTCTCCACAAGTTAAGGCAGGAGTTGCATCAGTCTTTGTATTTTTAACTTGCGATGACATGAAGGTAATTTAGGGTAAGCACACTAAATGTGCAATGTTTCTACAGAATACCACTTCAAAAAATTCAAGTAGTAACTTTAGAATAATATTTATATATACAAAGCGTGTTCCATATTCAAACCTAAATTCTAATTCCCCCACTTTTACAGATGCATACCATGACTGTGGCTGTCATGGAATATTTTTATTTCAACATTTAGTACTGTTTATTCTACTAACATCCTTTTATTTGAACAGGCGCACTGACAGCACTGTAATATTCCAAAAAGGTGCTTGTAATCGTTCAAACCCACCTTACTTTCTTTTCTTGCTTATTAAAAGGGTACAGCACTGTTTTTTTTTTTTTATGTTTGTTTTTTTAACATCACATAAACTCAGGAGGTAAGTGGAGGGCATGATATGCTTTTCTCTCCCTCCATTTTTCTCCCTCTCACATCACAACAGCTACTCTTGCCCCTGAAATTTCCCACAGGGACCTACATCCCTTGGAGTTTAAGGGAAACACTCATGCAATGCCTGCCACTGCTAGAAACTGACAACTCAAACAAAACTCAGTCATTTTGATTCACATACTTCAAGTGTTTGCTGATCATGTAATCTAATGCAATATTGCATGAAATTAAGCCTAATGTTATTTTCAAAAAAAAAAAAAAAACTACTCCACTTAGAAGAATCCATGTCATCTGCCACCCTTTACGCTATAGTTTTACACCAACAGGTTGGATTTGAAATAAAGGCAGATACTCTGTCTTGTTATGTCAATACATTCTAATGATCTGTAACGCAAATCATGAAAAACTTTGAGTGTGTGTGTGTTTGTCTATGTGTGTGTATGCTTCCAGGATTCCTAACAGTGCAGCAAATTGCATTTCTCTGAGTTTTTTCCATATAATTAGCAGGATAAAATCAAACGTATCACAGTTTTGCTCCGGGCTCCTCTGTGTGAGACGAATGAACGTAATCACCTCTGTAACTTGCTACATCTGAGATCACATTCTGCGTTAACTTGTTCAATATGTACCAGCTTTACGTGCACGTTAACGATGCTCACTTGACCTGTGGATTTTTATGTTATTACTCCCGAGACTGAGCCACGGTGCTCTTGCAGTTACTCAGCCGACGAAATTCTCATCCTCAGCTGTATCCAGTGCTCTCCCTGGAGCAGCACAGAGGTATTCACTGAAAACTCACTTAACAAGATTCATACATAAATCATCAGCAGACCACCGTCTCCTCTTTTAAAGGTAGCCAAGAATAGCTATTCAAACAGTTAAGAAAGTAGGATATTTTTGTCTGTTTGTTTTAACAATATTGTTATAGTATGTGTGCATGTGTGTTTTTTGTCTGTTGCATTAGCAAAATACCTGACACACACCATAAACATACCTGGTTTATCCTGCCCTGCTATGTTTTGAAAATTAACCTGATACTCACAAGGTGCTTACCTGACACTTGTTTTGTATGTACTAAGTACTGACCTGGTACAACATATTGTGAGTAATTACTTTGTATTCCCCAGCTATTGACCAAATACTTGTTGTGTAGTAGTTACATATTTAGTACAACTCAGATTTATCAAATGCATATCATTTACCTCATAAGCATTTATTATACCTGATGTTTACTAGGTAATTATGGGGATCCATCTGTATTTTGAAGTGACTTATTACCCTGTACTGTATTGGGTAAGTACCTGGTAGATATCTGGGACAAGGCAGGTACTTTTTTGGTACTTGCTTAGTATTTACCCACAATGATGGGTAGAGCTAACCAAAAGGTTCACTAATCCGCTAAACAAATATCCTAGCTCTGGTAAAGCTAATCTGCTAAACAGATTTAAAAAGTAGTGGATGCTAACTAACTGCTAAGACGACTGTCACTCATCCTGTGTCACATCATCTCAATCCAGTTGAAGACTGGTGGGACTGACCTGTGGTTAGTTTTCTGTTGGTTTAATTTGAAGGTGGGCGGGATCATGCAGTGGGAAATCTGCAAATCAAAACCAGCGCTGTAGCACTGTAACTTAAACTTCCAGTTTACCCCATTTCAGAATAAAAACATTTCTTTTGTATTTTTATAAATATTGTTTGAAGTTAGTAAAACAGCTTATACTGTATTTTCTCTACCATATTTTCACAGTCAATTTTTATTATCAATTTGGAATAAATGGCATAAAAAGAGAAAGTTCACACTTAAAGTTTACAAGACCTAATTTAGCGATAGCTAACAAGTCTGCAAATGATAACTGCTAAATAAGAAGCTAGTTTACCACTGCTTACCTGGTACTTACCTAGCTTTTTCATTGTACTTACCTGCTATTGTCCAGGTACATATCAACATGTATTATGATTTTCTACCAAAAAAAGGTTTTAGTCATCCAACGAAACATCCCAACATGTTTTGCTCTTCCATCAGTATTCTCCGTTACCAGCTCTGTCATTTAAAACTCACCTCCTGCATCTCCCCATGATGTGTTATCCTGCCCTGTGAACTTAAAAATTCTAGAGGAAAATCCTTCATATTGTCAACAAAGGCAAAGTACCCTCGAGGCTGCACAGAAGGAGGGCGATGGTGTCATAAAATTCAGTTGAGAACTCAGCTATAATCAGGAATTACAGGGCAGAGGGAGAGGTCTGACCTTGTCCCCTCTCTTCAAAGCAGATCGGCACACGCATGGATGGACAAACAGACATTGAAAGTCACACGTGCATGCCGTCAGTTTCTTGAAGGGAACTTGCAGAACTTGGGGGAAGTACGTTTCCAACTGGGTTGTTTCGCAAAGCGCGGTGTGAGGGGGAAATAATGAGATTTCTTTTGCTCAGTTCTCATATTGATGTTTAGCAACATCGTAAACCTGGGGGAGCCTCTACTTTTTGTACCAAAAAAACAGGCTGTGATATCCTACAGAGGCATTCAAGAGCATTTTTCTGTAGATTCTTCCTTGATTCATTATTCATCTTTATTATTTGTTTGAAACTGGGTTATTTGAATTCATTTCAGCATAAAATGGGATTTTTTTTTTCCAAAATAATAATCCTCTACATTGACTGTAAACTACAGTAAGGATAAGAAAAAGAGAAAAGCATCAGAATATGTTCTAATAATGTTTGCATTTTTATTTCCTTAAGCTAAATTCTAAAGTCAGATATGCTGACAAACATTGACAAATTACAGAATTAAAAGTCCCAGCATTCCATGAAGAAATGCATATAAACACATATGACATATTTAGACGAGAAGCATTGTATAAGAAATGATTTGTAGCCTTTTTGATATAAAGTTGAAAACAATGTTACGAACAACCTTATGCATTTTTGAGAGGTCTTAAGCATTTTGTTGTGGATGACTCTCAGCTAATACCACATTAAATTATAGTTCAATATCTTTTGAACTGAATTATAGCATTTTTTGAGTGGGATAATTTTGTTTAGCTGTGGTGGCCATCATAAAGAGTAACTAAACACCAAATCAAATTTATTTTGCAGATAAACTGTCTAAACTTGCCCTTAAGTACATTGTCATTATGTTTCTGTTCAAATTTTGATATTGTCATGTACATTCTGCAATATTTGTCCTAAAACCATTTTAATGCTGCCCTCTTTGGGTTGCAAATACATTTTTTGTATTGGTTGAAACAGTATAGCTTGGTTGATGTCTATATTACAGCTCCCGTGTTTGGGTATATAAGCCTTTCACTGAGAGACATGCCCCTGCAGCGAGTCAGGAGTTGGAATAGCGAGCATTGCGGTGAAAGTTTGTTACTGCTTTAAACATTAGCCCATGTTAGCAACAATGCTGCTAACATCACTTAAACACTCAAAAATTTGACCCATTCTGTCCACCACTGCCAAGCCTCTTTGTGGTTCAATACTTTTAAACTAACTACAATGAACCAGCAGAACCATCAGGCTGAGAAACAGCTTCTACCCTGAAGCTGTCGCTGCTGAACTCTGGGGGCGGGGCGTTGTAACCTTTCTGTTCCCTGTTGCAACTCTGTCAGACCATACCTGCTGTTGCACTGCTGTATTATCTTGCACACTCTCTGTTGCGGTTGTCACTATCCGTTTGTATAAATATTTTATTTTTATTTATTTATATGTACTATTTATTACTTTTATCATTTACACTGAACACCAGGACCTGCGCAACCAGTTTTGTTACCTTTCATGAACATCTGATGTTTGTTTGTGAGAATGACAAATAATATCCTTGAATGACGGTGTGCTTCATCATCCTCAATATTCCCTCTGTAATAAATCTGTTTGCTGATGCTTAATCCTGCAAGCTAAATAGTCATTCACTATTGTCATCAGTTTATTATCATTACTGAGCTCCAGCACTGTGGGTTTTTCTATTATTTTTTATTTTTTCACAAGTTGGCTTCCCCAACTCTGACACCAAATCTTGTTGGCTCAGAGTGGCATCAGAGACAGGCTCTCTTCAACCCCACTTGCCGCTTTCTGTGTGTCTTCTGAATGATTTGAGAAAACAGAACAGGCGTCATTCCCAGACTGAGCTGTCAATTGAATAAGCCACATAATGTATATCAAATTAAGCTAGCTGTCACATTCCCAGAGTTGTAAAGAAACTAAATACAAATACTTCGTTACTGTACTTAAGTACAAATTTTGGTCATCTGTACAGTACAGTAATAACTTTTTTGCCTATTTTTACTTCTACTCCTTACATTTTTCCAAAAATTAAAAGTGTAAAGTCCTATTTCATTCCAGCTTGTTGTTTTATAAAAAAAATACTATCCTGATAAACTGCACTCCTGGATTGAGTGAATTTAATTGTGGTTGGAATTAAAGAATAAAAGTGTAAATACCATTCTGACACCATATTACACAGCTGCACATGGCACAAATCATGTCACACTCCAGCAGGACATAGCAGATATGTGTGTGTGTATATATATATATAAATGCAGCTGAAACAGGTAGTTTGATGCGTCCCAAATGTTTTAACATTAACATTTTCATATATTATGTATAGTAATTTTAGCCTTCAGTAAAATGTGCGTTTTTTTGGAGGTCCCAATAAATTACAAATTTTAGAAAATCCACCGCTAATTTTTATTCAATACATTTACTTTTAATGTTTAAGTATGATAAGTACATTTCTGACATAAAATATACTTAAGTACAAAATATATTAGATACTTTTAGAGTTTTACTCAAGTAATATATTCTTAGAGGAGACTAACTTTTACTAAAGTAATTTTAAGGTAAGATACTTGTACTTTACTCAAGTATCACTTTGAGATACAACACTGCACATTCCTTTGTCCTGACCACACCCCTGCTTAACCTTATTCTCTCATCCCCACACTTGGCGTGCCCCTCAGTATCTCCTAGCACCGCCCACTTTGTTTTAATTTTTCAATTATTATGATGGGTTATGCTTTCATAGGGGAGTTAGTTACACTTTAAGTTGCATTGGCACCAAAGGGTAATGCATAGTACTTTCTTCAAGTTTTAATGAAATTCTTCCAGTGGTTTGTGAGATATTCTGCTAACAGAAAGATATACAAACCATATCTATTTATAAATAAATAAACAAAATGAAAACATTTTTTGTTATCATTTTGTTTTTTGTGTTTCTACACTTTTTACCATCTAAGCCTTCACGTTGAGGGGTTCAGCGGAACAGCCGGCAAAACCAGCAGCCTCACGCACACCGGAAGCCAGTTCAGCACCAAGGACAGAGACAACGATCGCTGCACCTGCAAGTGCTCACAGCTCGCGTCAGGAGGTAACAAGGCGTCGATCAAACAGGGATACTCATCTGCCTTGATCTCTCTCTTTACAACTCAAGCCGAACACTTTCACACACACCCTTAAACACCCTGCAGAACTGTTCAGTTTCCCTGTGTGCTGCTAAAAATGTACTAGTGACATATTTCTCTATACATATGGGTAACATTTTTTTTGTCTTTTTTTCCCTGCAGGATGGTGGTTTGAAGCCTGTGGTCCGTCCAACCTGAATGGCATATATTACCCTGCTTCATCAAATGTTATCCGTTACAATGGCATTAAGTGGTACTATTGGAAGGGTCCCAATCTGATAGCCACCATGACAACTATGATGGTGCGGCCCACTCACTTCTGATTTCATAGCTTGTCCTTTGATGACAGACTGCAAATTGAAAGACAGTGCAGACTGATATTATGAACAGGAAGAGATATATTGTATTTGAGTTGGGAAAAAAATTGTCCATTCTAAACAGCCTTAGAATTTATTGGTCCATTTTATTGAAAACAACTGCATGGGCGAGTCTGCAAATTACTGTGGATGCCTGTTTCTTCACAAAGCACTCCAAAGATTGTCACCACATTGGACTCGTGGTGTTGAAAAAAAAAATATATAGGACATAAACTTTGTGTACAAAAGCTTCAAACATCTTATTTCTGGGTTTCAGTCGTTAAAGAGGTTTATGAGCTATGTGAGGGAACTGTGGTGGTTTAGGAATCCAAACAACCTGAGTAGGGGGGTGGGGGTATTGTATAAGTATTGTGTAAAGCATATTGTTTTGCCATGTTTACATTATGACATTTTGTAGTTTGACAAGGTCTCATTTTGGAATACAGAGTTGTCATTAGAAGATTTACTTTTTTATGTGCTTATTGTACATTCCAAAAAAGCAAATGTTTTAACAATTACACAAGTTTGTATATTATGTCTTGCCAAATAACTGTGGTTTCTGCTAATTCAAATCGAAGAAACCCATAAACCACTAACCAGAATGTAATTTCAGGCTAAACAATAAGGTTTGTTGTGGGTTTTTAGGCACAAGTTTCACAGTTATGATCACACTTTTTGGACAATAAAGATTTTCATAGGATTTATTTCCCTTTGACTAGAAAGAGACCGAAGTTCATTGTGCTCATTGTGTAGGGCATAAAGCCTTAAGTCAAGGTAAGGCCCCATTTACACAGAAGTGGTTTTCTGTGAAACCGTAGCAATTTGTTGCTTATTTATGTCACCTGACACTTTTTGAAACCAGGTCTCTGATCAGAGTGGAACTTTTTAGTAACACCCCCACCCCACCCCCACCTCGTGGAGGTGTGAAGTACTCCGCAGGTGTGAAAGCACACACATGCAAACAGATGACTGCAGCTAATGTTTTTTTTCTAAACTAACAACAGTTACAATAAATTGCAGCCAGCAAAGTGTTTTTTTTTTTTTTTTTTTGTGCTATTCACCTTTTGTAGCTTGTAGGAGCAAAACCAAAAACCATCCTAGGTCTGAAGGAACACTAGTTCATTTACTAGTTCAGATGCAAATGTGATCATACAGCCACTGCAGGAGAACAATCAAACTCTGCACAGAAAGACCCCAGGTCCAAACCAGGGATTGAACCCAGGACCTTCTTGCTGTGAGGTATCAGTGCTAACCACTGAGACGTTGTGCTGCCCATAGCATTCCAAAGCAATCTATCCAAAAGAGCTAAACTATCCCATTGTTAAACTATAATGGTTTAATTATTATAAACAGTTCAACTAGAAACAATGTTAACTATAACAGCTTTTGTTTTTTTTTTTCTATTTCATCTCCCAAGGAGGTTTTAAAATAAAACAACCACGTTTTTCATATAAACTTTTTGAAAAACTTCATTTGTGAAAGCTTTTGTTTATAAAAATGCTTCCCACATTTCCATTTGTTTGTTTCACATTGTAGAATAAAAAAATATATATATGTATATATTTGCATCTGGAAGCAAAACTGTAAATTCACTTTAGATTTTGCTGAAATTATAAACTTGTAGTCTTTGATGTGTGTAACACACAGTGCCAGGTGCTTTTCTTTATGCTAACTACATCAACAAGCCACACATGCTGTTGTAAGAAAGTCAAGCGAGGACCGGTTTGCGGCGCTGATCTGATGAATCATCCAATAACACGGATCCCTGTGGTGCCCATTAGAACGAGGACGGTTTGCACCTCGGCTCACAGTAACCTGCATCTGCTGGTGTGTGCGGGGAGGACAGCAGTCGCTGCTAAGTGGAGGATGACTCATGAGGGTGTCGGTCGGCCACATCTACAGTGTCAGCTCAGCTCAGCCCTGCGCTTCATTTTCTCAAGGGAAGACTAAAAGACCTAATCCTCTATGTGCAATTCAGCTCAGCTGCTGTGAATTAAATACAATCACAGAGATGAAACAGCGCATGTAATGCACAGTGCTGTGAGACAATTCTTACTGATTGTACCTGTATTGTTTACTGCAGTTAGTGTCAGATGTACTTGGAAAAAAAAAGTTGCCTTCTGAAAAATGTTTTGAAAAATATGATCAAATAAAAAAATTGGATTTTCATAAAAAATGCAGTAAATGTTAAGGGCTGAATGCCTTTTCTGAAATATTTTTTTCAGAACTAAAACTAAGTTGATAGGGTTGAAAGACACAGGATACAGTGAAGTCCTGATTTTTGCAGGTTACATTCTTAGTACCTGCAAATTGTGAAAAATGTGACATCTTAAAGCTGTAAGAATCAAACATAACAAAACAAAAAAAACACAAGAGCTAAAACAGTTAGCAGTTACACACCACACAGTAAGATAGAAGAGCAAGACAGCAAAAAAAAAAAAAACAACAGACTTTCCTTACAATTAAATGCAAAACACTAGCTAAAAGTAGAAAAAATGCTCAGTAAAGCTAAAAATACCAAGAAGCTGCTCACTAGCCATGTTTCTATCCAATTTTAATTCAAATTTTAAGCGAATTTCTAAAATTTCCCAAAAAGAAAAAATAAGAAATGCAAATCAGACATGTTTCCATCAACTGGCTTGAAACGAATCAACCAGGCTATGCAAAGTGTAATTGTGTCAGATGCATGTCTGTAGTAAACAGGAAGTAGGAGTCGCAAACTTGCAGGGACTACACATCCCAGGACAATGGCTGTGACTCAATTCATGGGCTGGGTTCTCATGAGCACATAGTCCCGGGTGGGCCACATCCTCGCTGGGCCGGGTAGACTGCTGAAGACTGCTTGTTGTGAAATGAGATGGTCTACCCTCCGCCTGACGTCGGCTTTATGTGAGTTTGCGTGAGTTTGCGTGACCACGCGATACCACGTTACCATAATGATCAGTTTCATATCAGATTGAAAATGCATTGGGACGTGTATTTACATGTCTTTTTATTGGAAAAATAACCTCACAGGTAAAATGTTACACGTAAATAGTTTAAAAAAACATAAATAAATTGGATGTAGCTCCAGTATCAGCACTGTTGCATTTTTTTTATTTAACATTTTATCCATGGTGAATTTCCAAACTACACAGACTTGTTAAAAAAAAAATAAAACACCACCGTCTTCGTTTCTCTGTTTGTCTTTTTGTTTTTCTGCTGCTCGCGCATTGAATCCTGGGATAGCCTCAGCCGGTGAGGATACTCTAATGCATCCTGGAGTTTGAGAGTTTGTCGGCCGCATTCCTCGGCTGCATGATGAGGAGCCTTCAAATTGGGACAGTACTCAGCGCGAGTGAGATGAGGACACAGACAGACAGCTGGAACATGTGAGGTAAATGTCCGCTACGTCAGAACTTATTCGGCAAATATTTTTCCATATCTCCTTTTGCACATTAACTCTTTTTCGAAAAACCCAAAAACCACCTCAAGCGAGCATATAAACGTTTTTGCACATTAGATGAAGTTCTTATCGAATCGTGCCATTTCCATTCACTTTTTCTTATGTGATACTTCTAAATGCGCATTAAAAAACGTTGATGGAAACACAGCTACTAAGAGATTTAGCAAAAGGCTAGCTAAAAGGAGAAGAAAAATAGAAAGAAGTTTAAAATGCTTAAAAGCTACAAGTAGCAGAACCCTAGCTGGAACCAGTAAAAGATTAGCTGGGTGTAGCATAAGGCTTACTAAAGTAGGCACACGGTAGCTAAAAGCGATAGTAGTAAGCTGAAGGCAAAAAATAAAATACCACCTAGAAGTTAAAAGGAGCAAAAGTCTGTTGTAAAGCTAAAAATATCTACTTTTAGCTAGCTAAAAGTAGAAGAACAGACTGGTGGGCCTATTAGTGGCAAAAAATAAAATTAAAAGCAGCATAGGACGACAAAAACTGAGCATGCATAAAGTATGCGTGAGTACTTACACATGCCCACACACATATACCTACTTTTATTCTTAGAGTGTTTCAAAGTGTTTGTTTATTTTTTATGGCTTTAATCTGATTTATTGGAATATAATAAAATACAATTTCCAGTATGATACTGTATTTTTAATTCGGTATTGGCGAGTTCTGACAGCAGACCAAAGCCATTCACTAAACTGTATAAGTAGAAACTCACCCCCACCCAAAGACACTCTGCTTGCATGCACTGACCCCGGTTCTAAACAGGTTTATCATGGCCTGCATTGCTCAGACAGGTGATAGATCACAGAGGGGGCGGAGGCCAGAGGTGAATCCATCAAAGCGACTTTAATAAAGACGACTTGATTTGGCGTGTTGGCTCAACAAATGAAATGGTGTTCAAGTCCAGTGAAGCAGAGTGCAGATCACATTACTTGTCTACATGTCCTAATCTCAGTTTATTAGGCAGGTTATTTGTAGGCAGGGACACCAAGACAACCAACTCTAGAGAAATATTGTGCTATAATAGGTACTCATGATTAGGTGTTGATAAATTTTTCCTCATTAGAGGATTCCTCACAATAAAATTCTCATGAGTGCATTTATGAAATGTTTTATGAATTTAACAAAACTGTTGAAAAATCACAGTTTACATTTTCAAACTAAACTCTTTTAATTTTTTTTATGAAACAAATACTTCCAAAAAAATATTAAATGTTGATAATTAGCTCTTCAGGAGCAAGAAAACTACACATTCTACTCTGTCAGTGTTTTACATTTGTTTCCTGGTTTTAGGGGCGGCTCTGGTGCAGTAGTAGGGTAGCCGACTTGGGTTCAGAAAGTCACAGGTTTGACTCCCCACTACGTTGTGGTGTCCTTGAGTAAGGCACTTAACCCGCAACTGTTCCCCAGGTGCTTACATCACATCCACTTGAGTGTTTAATACGTGCAATGGCTCAAATGTAGAGCACTGATGACAAATAAAGTTCGTTTAACATTTATTATGTTTTTTTTTTTCTTTGCACTTGCATATTTCCAATAAAGCCATCAGAACCTTCAGTTCAGTTGGAGAGAGCTATCAAAAGTATTCACATTCAGTTCAATTCAATTCAGTTTATTTATAAAGCACCAGGTCACAACATACGTTGTCTCAGGGCACTGTACACACACGCAAAAAAACAATCTATAGAAGCTAGCAGATTGTTTTGAATCATTTCGTCACAGTCTCCCATCCTTAGCATCAGACAGTGGAGAGGAAAAACTCCCTTTTTTTACAGGAAGAAACCTCCAGCAGAACCAGGCTCAGGACAGGCAGCCATCTGCCTCGACCGGCTGGTTTTGGGGACAGGAAACAGACACAGACAAACACAGGACTGGTCCAGTTGTATTTTCTTCTGGAAGAGAGACAAAGAAAACATTGTATTAATATAAATAACTGCAATAAACATGTAGAAGAGAGAGACTAAAGACAGCAGCTGAGTGAGGAGATGTGGTCAGTTTGTCCTCCAGCAGTCTAAGCCTATACCAGCATAACCAATTAACTATAATAACTAAGGAATAGGTCAGGAAACCTAAGCCTAACTATAGGATTTATCAACAAGGAAAGTCTTCAATCTAGTCTTAAAAGCAGACACAGTGTCAGCCTCACGGACAGAAACTGGAAGTTGGTTCCACAAGAGACGAGCTTGATAACTGAAAACTCTGCCTCCCATTCTACTTTTAGAAACTCTGGGAACCACAAGTAAACCTGCAGTCTGA
>JARVJO010000155.1:8231095-8246483 GCA_031762555.1 Cynodonichthys magdalenae
CTGTTCTATTTTCTTGTTGTGGTTTGACTGTAATGGAGATAATACTTCTTGGTTTATGCCAGTAATTCATGACATGCTTTTATGACCTAGGTTTTCATGACACCCTGTTTATCAGTAGATATGAATGATCATAGCCAGAACAAGATATGCTAACAACAATCACTCTTAGATATTACTTATAACATGTCAGATAGCAGAGAGATAAAATAATGTATAAATGAGTGTATTTTATTTAAGACTGCCTCATTACACACATTCTATATACCACTGCCCTGTGTGACATGATGTGTGTCTTGCATATGCAATTAATCCTGGCGACCATTCAGATGAAGTGTTTCTTATACTTGGACCGTGTTTCTGTCTTGGGTAAATAATAATTCCAATTCCAGTGTTCCAATTTTGGTGTGAGACACCAAAATTTAAATTATCATTAAAATACCAGCAATAAAAGATGTTCTTTGATTTATGCAAGGAGATTGAGAACTTTCAGAAACATTTGAAGACATCCCCATTTGTCATCAACAGTTACGACCCATAAAAGATACAAACTTGAAGCGACTTCTTTTCCCAAGAATAACATTTGCACAATCAACTGTGTGTACTAATGCTATTCTTAATGCACAAAACCATACACAATACATGTCACATTGCCATCTACTGAGGCAAAATAAATGGCCTTGATCAGGTCATTGCATGTGCTTTAAAGAATGGGTGAATATACCATTAGAGTGCTTTAAGTGTTCAAAAGACTATAAAATTTAAACTTACTATTTAAGTGCATTTTATTTACCATTTAGCAAGTGAACCAAGCAATTCATGAATTGGTTTCACAATAACATAATACACTCGCTGCATCCCTGTCATTACCTATCGCTCTACGATATGCCAAGTCCTGTATTTTTTTAGAGCAGGCAGCGAGCCGTGGTAACGTGTCATCTGCCGAGGATCTTAAATGTCTTTGGCGCCGAGATCTAAAATGTCACTGGCCTCGAGGTTCAACTGCATTCTCAGTCGGTTTTGTTTGAGAAATTCATCCAGATTCAGTGGCTTGCCTGTGTCACTGCCACTCGACAGCTCAATTTTCTGGCCCATGAAAAGGACATGTCAGGTTGTCTTGTCATTGTTTTGAGCGTGAGCATCGAGGCATAAGTGATGAATGACAAAAAGTGAAAAACCTTTGAAATGTTTATTCTTATTTGCTTTCCCATCTGTTTATGGCTCAGCACGAATTGGATTTAACCCTACAGTTTTGCTGTCCTTCTCTTTTTAAATATTTGTCAACCTCTTAGAATAACTACACAGTAAACACAAAGTAGTGCAGAAGGGAGTAGATTTGTGAGCACTGGCAAGGATAGGTTGTGAGTTTGTCTGTGAAGACATGAGTGTTTTTAATTCCAATATGTGCACTTCCAGGGAGTACCCCCCCCCCCAACAGACACACACACATACACAGTTTGTTTTTACTTGTATTTTATCATTGCCCTGTAAAAGGGGTTCCTGCACAATCCCCTGTCTTCTCTCCACATGCTTGGCCTTGGGGATCCTGAAGAGGAGAGGCAAATGAAAATACACTACAATACCAAGCGTGGCTGTCCAGAAGCTGTTTACTTCATCTCTGGCTACATGCTGTGTTTTCTAAACAGCTTGAACGTGTGTCTTTGTACGAGAGTGTGTTTTCTTTTTTTTTTTTTCATGTTTACTCCTTGTGTTTGCACAGGTACCAGGTGCACATTTTTTTCAGAATGAGCTAGACAGACAATACTTATGAGTGAGAGCAAAAAAAGAGAGAAAGGAAAAGTGCCAGAGAGATAGGATGAGAAAGGGGGCGAGAGTTGGCATCGGGAAGTGGATGAAAAATTCATACGGCTGCACATCCCAAAAGCCCTTCTGTTTTTGCCAGGAGTCCTCGGCTTCAAACTGCAGGGCAGGGGTGGTGGGACCCAGCCAAAGAGATTGATAAGCACACACTCACAAACGCACACGCATGGAGCAAATGGGAGAATGCTGTCAGATAAGGTGTTATTTGGGGATCAGGAGTGAAGTGAAATCAGAGTAAACAAAACAACAGTATCTTTAACAACAACAGGATGTTGTCCAGAACTTCCTGATAGCCTTCTGGCAAATATAACAGAAACTTCCTTTTAAACTGGGTTTCACTTGTGAAATGTTATGCTACAGCATGTTTCACTGCCATATGTAACCTTTTGGTGTCAGTTTGTGAGTCACTAGTTATAGAAATACACAGGTCAGAGTTTTTTTTTTTTTTTTAAATATCAACACCCAAGCCACATGTGTTATGAATGGATGAAGTCATGCAGCACTGCCTGAAAAACATCTTATTTGTTTATATTTTTCCTCTTTCTTTATCAAGGTATTTTATTTACTCTTTTGAAAAATAAAATAAAATATAGGAGGTTATATACAGTTCAGTGATGTACACTTATGACAGCAACAAGGGTATCCACAAAAATGGATAGGGCAAATTTCATCACCACCTTTTCTTCCACCTCAGAATCTGAATTGCCAAATATCAAAAGACATCTTGCAAATAGTGAGAATTTATTTTCCAAAACGCCGTGCAGGGTAAAAAGAAAAAAAAAAACTCTATGTGCATGCGTGGGTTTTCTCCGGGTACTCTGGTTTCCTCCCACAGAACACAAACGTGAATGTTAGGCTGATTGGTGGCTTTAAATCGTCCCTAGGTGAGTGAGAAACTGAGTGGTTGTTTGTCTCATGTGTCTCTGTGTCCCTGTGATGGATTTTCAACCTGACCAGGGTGTACCCCACCACTCACACAGTGTCTGCTGGTCACCAGTGACCCCCATGACCCTGAAATGTAGAAGTGTGTAAAAGATAGTGGATGGATGGATGATTCATGTTTAGCCATACCAAACATTAACATTTAATGGTATAATGAAAAAATGAATACATATTGTGGACACATATTGTGCTCTGCTGAAACCTCTACTTCATTTGAGAGGAGCTGGTCTATCTCCAGCAGTCACTGAACAAGAACTTAGGTACATACTGAATATGTCACCAGTCCTGAGAGCCATGATGAGATGAACAACCCTTTATGCTTGCACTCCAGAGTTACCAATCACCATAACATGCATGCTTTTGAACAGTTTTTTTTAAAGCCAAATGTTTTTTTCAGCTTTAGTCATTAAAATTACTTGGCTTGAGTTACAAAATAATACAGCACTTCCAGAACTTGTAAATTTATTCAAATGAATCACTTAAAGACAGTTGAAGTAACATTTTGAGATTTGGGGTTAAATACTTGAAATTGGCTGCAATTTACACTGGTGACTTGATTAGTTACATTTACTTGAGTAACCTTTTAAAGTACTTTTAGAAGTAGTTTTAATACAGCATACTTTTTTTTTCTTGAGTAACATCATGAAGTATTTGAAGTAATTTCTGAAAACTGTACCCACCGTAAGTAACTTCACTGAATGAAGAACCAACATGTTTTAACAAGTAAATGAACCAGAGAGACACACCTACATTTTCTGTTCAAGTAAGATCTTTTTGTTTGTACACAAACTTTGTTGTTCTGCTTTTTTCTATCTGATGAGCCTGCTGAGACAGTTGAAGGGTCAACTGAATATTTGATAAGCAGTAGATATAGTCGCTGTAAATACTTAACACTATTATGTAATGCTCACACACACATACACACATTACCTACTATAAGCATTATTTTCACAAGTTTTGTAATTTAAAAGATAGACTTGGAAAAGTGTTTCTTCTGCTGGAATTTCGTATTTTATAATTATGTTATTTATTTGTATTATTTTGTTCATTTTAATCTTTACAACACCAGAATTTACCCATATTTTTTTATTTTTTGTCAGCCTGACGTTCTAAAATATTAAATCAGATGTTATGATCAGTTAATCAGTACTCAAGTAGCTTTTTTACAAAACACAGTGGTGCTCATACCCAGCAGTCACTGTATGATTACCTCTGATTACAGTTAAAACAAAAAGATTTAGGAATACTTATATATCTATTATTAATCTATTATTATACTGCACTGCTATGTAAAGAACAACAATGTGATGCTTTCCTATGAAAACACTGTGTGTCTCCAGCAATGACTTCTGTATGGTTTTACATTTAGCCTTCATATCTACCCCGTGGATGAACTGTAGAAAAGTGATTTGACAGAAAATGGCTATATGAGAAGCCATGCTGCTGAGAGAAATCCCAGAGCAAGCATACTAAATAAATCAGAAGATAGAGATCTTTGTAATTATAAAGACAACATCTAGATGCATACCCATGACACAGCCTTGAACAGACAAACAAAATAAAAAAAACTGATAGAATAAAAAAAGTGAGTGAGAACAAGAGGAAGACACAGCTTTTTAAACTCACCACTGCAGTGTTGCCATAGCCACCACTGCATCCGAAAGATGCCAGCATGGGGAGTTAGAGGAGGTAGAGCAGAGGAAGGAAAGCAGAACTTCTGCCTCTCTAGCACTGTGTGAAAGTGGGTCAACATACACACATTTACTCACACACAGAATTACAGTCATCCACCAAAGTGCCTCACTTTTACTTAGACTTGGTGAGGTGGAGAGGAAAACTAGCTTTTCTTCAAAGAGACAGGAAATCGAGCAGAGGAGCGAAGACAAATCGTGTGTTAAACGTGGTGTTTCCAACACCTGAAAAATGAAATTAATCCAGTCAGGCTTGTCAACACACTTTGAATGAGACTATTTCATCATCTGGATCAGTGTCATCACTTAGATGCACAACTGTGCACATGGATTCGAAAACTTTAACAGTACTTTGAGCTCTGTTATAATGTCTTGAAGTCATTTGATGAACTCATTCTGTGAAAGTTATTTTTAGGGATGCACCAATATGAAAATTTCAGCATATATCGATATCTGATATAATTATTGCTGTTATGGCCAATAACCGATATTAAACTAACACACAAATTATATTATACATATACGCACAAACACACTTGGGTCTTTTTTTGATATTGTAAAAAAACGACCAGACCTCTGACATGGCTCCCTTATTCAGTTATTCCTGGCTATGCAGCATCAATATCACTATCATGATCAAACAGATGCCACTCAACCAACCATTTCACCTCCCAAAACAGAAACACAAAGCTAAAAAGTGGGAAATCAATATTGAATGTTAATATCGGCCCGACTGATACGATATTCTAAAAAATGACCAATATCGGACAATACCGATATTAATGCCGATATATCGTGCATCCCTAGTTATTGTCAGTAAAAACAAAATGTTTGGCTTTTGAAACAATGTTAGGAATCCATTTTCAATAATTGATCATTTGAACATTTCTATTACTGAAAAAGTACACATTATAGATTTTTTACACTGATGTTTTGCACTCTTTAGCGTAGAATGTTTGCTCCTGTCTCATATTGATTATTGACATGTTGGGTTCTTTATCCCAATCGGCATGTAAATGAACCAACACACTGACCTCCATGTTGGATGGGCACCACTCTAGTGACCCTCATGACCCTAAAGGAAGAATCAGGTGAAAGATAAATGCATGCACCATCTTCAAAGTTTTCATCTATCCATTATCATTAGAAAAAAATCTGCTACTATATGTGCAATATTCAAATTATCCACTTATGTTTGATTTATTGTAAAAAAAATCGCTATGAAATAAAGCATTATGGATTTTTTTTTCCACTTTGCAATTGTTCATTTTATTGTCAAGCATGATCCAGTATTTCCAGCAATAAGTATATTTTGCAATAATGTAAAAAGAAATGCTATTTTGTCAGCTGGTACTATAAAAAAAACATTCCAAAGAAGAATACAATAAAAGAATGGTGTGCTTGTAACATTGTACTGCCTGTAGTATTTTAAATACAGACTTTTCAAGTTACGAATTTTCATTTGCTAACTTAAATCTTAAAAAGGATATATGCAAAATCCACTTTTTTCATTGTTAAATGCCTTTTGTTGTGTACTTTGAGTCTCTAGGAGTGCAGAATTTAGTTGCTCTTGGTGCTGGCAAGATATCTTTATATTCTTTTTGGGACAATTAATTGTCTCCATTTTCTATCCCATTACCTGAACTAATATGTCCAAATTATTTGCAACAGAACTGCCCAGTAATGTCTGGATTTACCGACTACAATTTGGGTGTCTTCATTTTTCTCTGACTCTGGGTCAAACTCTGGCTCCAACATGTAAGGCTGGATGGACAAGTCTTCCATTGTTGGCATATTTTAATTAGTAAATAAAACATGTCTGTGCTGCTAGTCGTAAACCCCTCTCTAAAACTAGAATGGATCACTCTGAATGCTGGAGGGGAAAGGGATGTGAAATGCATCATTTGGAATTAAAGAGACAGCCTCAAGTCGAGTTGATCTGAGACAAACCTCAAAAAAAGGGCGAAAGAGGATCTTGTAGAGTTACATTAAGAAGGAATTCAGACCAAAGCATTGAAGTTCCACTTTATATAGACCCCAACTGAATGATTTAAAAGTGAAAAATGAGGAGTTAAAATCAACGTTTTGAGATCAAAAGCTTTGTTTTGTTTTATGTTGGTCAAACATTTGTGTGTTTTTAGCATGAAATTCTTTATGTTTAAAACGCTGGTGTGAAAGGTGGCGTCAAACATCAAGGAATCCTAGGACTTTGATTAATATTATATTTATTATTATATATACATTTTAGTTGATTCCTCATCTTCCATTTCCAGTGTTCATTTAGATGTAGTTCACAAAGTTCCTCTATCACCATAGTGTTGGCATCCATCTGGATAGGCTATTGATTTACCCTCATGGTCAGCATGATCATTTCTCTGTCAGAGTAGAATCGGTTCCTGTAAAACTGCTGGGACTATTTCTTTAACCGACATTTTCAAGACATATGGCACATTAACACATAACCACTCACATGTGCACACACACATACACAAGCAGGGCAGTCACTGAGCGACATGAGACAAAGACAATAGTGATGCAGTCAAACCCAGATGTCAAGGAAAACATGCCTCTAATCAGGAATCTTGCAGGTACCAGCGGGCATGCATGTATCTGTAGGGGTTTAATCCCTTGTGACAACAAGATGAGGGTATGATATAAGTGGGAAAACACTAAACAGAGTCTCCAGAGGGCGAGTCTGCGATGAAGAGGACCTTTGGGAGAGCAGCCGAAGCTTTTGCTAAACAGTCTTCCACTCATTCTCTGAGTCATCTACTTTACTGCTCACTAACCTGGCCTCATAAATTTTCTTACTTCGTCCCTGTGGACGCATACTGCTGATGGACCTCAAAGAGTAAAAGTTATAATAGAGTATTAGTCTGGTGGGAAAGAGTAGATGTTCAGAATTTGAAACAAAGACTGTATTGGAACAGAAACATTTTTTTTGTGTGTTCTGTGTTTTTGTGTGTTACACAAAGAACCACTGTGTTGGTTGTTTGAAAAAGATCAGTTTCCATGTAACCTATTCTCTTTTTGTTTTCCCAAATTACACAATCATTCTTATAGCATTACTATGTGCTTCTCTGTTTATTTTTTCCCCAGACCTTTTGCTTTCATTTCCATGTGTGGGTTCTCTGACTAATTTTTTATCATGGTGTCCACAGTTGATACGTAAAGCCTCAAGTAATGCTGGGAGGCACTAAGACAGCAGCTGTGCATGACACATGTACACCAAAGAGCCCTTTCTTTGCTTCATTTCACCCTCCTTACCCTTCATTTCACCTCTCTTCTTCCTGCACACTCATTCCATTCTCATTTGGCTCCTACTATTCCATTCAGAACAGGTGATCCCCCAAAGGGTTCGGTTTTACATCCTTCACTTAACTCTCTTTGGTGCTTTCTCATCTGGCTGTCTTAACCACGACTGAAACCTTGTTGTCAGTCACAACCACAGACATCTGTCCCATGAGCCAGGAGCAACTCAAACACAGGTCCACGTTTGGCAAACGGCACCGAGGAGTAGCCAGAGGGAAACTGTAGAAAGTAATTTTATTATGAAATCAATTTTCAAAATCTTGTTTGCTACTGTGCCAACAAATTTTAATACAGTAATATGCTTAAGATATGCAGAAACACACTGGCTTAACTTCAGCAACAAATTTAAGATAATGAAAGAAGTCATCTTGTCTGTGTATTTTTTTGCTTTCAATCTAATTTTATTATTCAAATTGTAATACATATAATCTACTTAGTTTAAAAAATGCTGAATTTTCAAGTTTAATATAGGAATTTGTCGTACTGCGCTCACTGAAATAGGTTCAAAATATGCAGCACTTTAACACCAGTTTTTTGTTGATTTTTTTGTAATATTAAGTGGAAAAAAAAATCTGTAGGCAGCAAATATGATCAGTGGCCAAGATCGCTGTTAATTACATCAACATATTTAGCACTAGATCTACTATTACTAGACCTAGAGGCGGAAATCTTAAGGTTTCAATATTGTATATATTCTAACCTATTTTCATATCTGCGTTCATTGTTGAACATATACACAAGTAATACATAGCACAGCAATCTCCATGTCCCATTTTCACAGTCATTAGGTTCACTGTCACTGTGACTGGCAGAGGCTCAATGTTTGATAGGGAGGCATGACAATAAAACTTAATTTTGAGGTGGATTTATTTGGGTTCTGCAGGTTACATGTTCACCAACTCCATTTTTTCCACAGTGAAGACAACAAGCTGGCGTTATACTCTGACTGATTACAGGAAGGAACCATGAAAATGGGTAATGGTGAAAACAATAAACAAACATTATTTACACAGACCTAAACACCAAACAATAACTGGTACCAAAAAATATTTACATAAATACAAATCATTACAACTAACAAATCTAGGTTCAATCAAAAGAGTAACTCTAAGCATAAATCTTCACATCATTATCCCTCCTAATCTAAATGGTATGCTCCAAGAGCTTTTAAGCAGCACCTGGAGCATGCATCTCCATTTTGCTGCTCCACCCTGCTGAGGAGAAGAACCAGGAAAGGTAAGTGTTTGTTCTCAAACAGTTAAATCATTTAACTCAAATTAAACAAAGTTAATGAAATTAATTGACATTTTCACTACATTCTGTTCATACAGGAAGGATGGCCAATCCCTCTGCTTTAAAGAATGTCCCAGCAGATGTCTAAACTCAACTAAAATAAAGAAATGAAACAAACATTTGTTCTGTAAATCAATTATACGTAATACCAATAATCCTATTTCATAAGTGATGAACCACTAGCCTTCATCACATTCACACAACACCGGATGGCCGCGAACTGGACTGATTCTTTGAGCAAAGCAAAAGTAGCATCTGCAAAAGGGTCCATAGAAAAATATCTGGTGGAATTGAGAATGTCTTTCACTAAAATCATGACTTGCTCTTTGTCTGGCCTGTCACCTAGGATCCATCTGCCTTAGAATTCCCTAACAAGGAAAAGTGACCCCGACAGTATTGCTCCCAGGACCCTAACCATGTTTGGGATCACTAAGATAAATTAGCAGTGGCAGCCATTTGAGATTGCTCTGACTCCAAAAGTTAACCATCAGTAGATGTAGAACTAACTTTCTGAGTTTAATTTAAGTCTATCCAACTCTTCCAATGATATTTTGCTAAAAGACAGACAGATACACCTCCACACACTACACCTTTTATAGAGGCAGACTATATTTAACTTGATTTCCTGTGGCATTTAAGCTAGCTACAGTTGGCTTCTAAAATATACCTTACAACAACCATTTAACACTACTGGTAGAAATGCATTTTAAACTGATACTAGTATTAAAGTGTATGCAGAATAGATAATTGAATGGGTAAGAACCTAAAAATAAATTTCACCCACCTCTCCAACTGGAGAACAATGTTATATGTAGAGGTTGGACAGGCCAAAGAAGAATAGGTTAATTGAGGAAAGAGGGACTTTGTTCTGACAAAAGTTCACAATACGGAACATACTTTTAGGATCAATCATATTTTATGACTAAAAATTCTTTACATTGACTCTCCTGTTAAGATAGTGTAGTGTTTAATCCAGTACAAGCAAGCAATATTAATTCTTCTTATAGGATTAAAAACTCAGATGACAAAGATGTGAAAACAATATATGTTAAAAAGTGTCTATTGTATCAGTGCCCATTCATTATATATAAATATTTTTTAAAAATCACAGAAGGAAATTCCATTAGCTTTCCAAGTTAACCAGTATTTACGATGGATACATTACAACATGACTCCTGAGCAGCAAAACAGCAAGAGTTGGTTGTAATGAAGTATCAAAGAATTCCATCACCTGAGGTGTGCATAAATGAAATCCATCAGGCCAAAATCTGCAGTCGATATATTTCAACGCTGGGCCCTGACTCCAGCAGTTTGTCCCATTACCATTCCAGTGGGTTTATCTAGAATATGCCTTTTCCAGCTCATTATGCCCACTTTAGGCTCCCATAAGGTCATTAATCCCAATCACTGTGTTCATTTTCACACATGCCAAACCATTTTTCCACACTTGGCATATCTTTTTACCACAATGTACTGCTCCCTCATACACATCTGTGTGCAAACGTACAGCCTCCCTCAGCTCAGTCATTCTGTTTGTGTCGCACCGTCTGCGATTGCTTAAAAAACACAAAATACTGGGAGGGGGATCATGAGAAGATAATGATCATAGAAAATCATGCCAAACATAGATTTGAAATTTATCTCTAACGACACATTTCGGCACTTTGAGTAATGTGAGTTAGATTTGCCGAGCAGCTTACTTGTGTATAAATGATTTCCCCTCATCTAGAATATTTGTCATGCTAGAGAGCTTTCCAGAATTAGTGTTTTAGAAAGTATGTCATGCAGCATATGAGCTGGCAGAACATGCCCTCACTGACTATGTTGGTGTTATCCTGCAATTTTCAAGTCTGAAAATGGTGAACTGACAATTATATATATATATATATATATATATATATAAATAAAACTTTTTTGATGCGAAAAATAAAACAAGAAAAAATTAAAAAAAACAAATGACAGTAAATGTAAATTAAAAAAGTCATTAAAAAAACTGATTTAATTTCTGATCACTTTAAGGGTTTTATGTGTGGAGGGACAGAAATTTGGGCTCTCAGCCAGGAGGCAGGAAATTAAAGAAAAAAAAGAATGCATTCCTTGAACCAAAGCACATTGCCCTTTGCCTTTCATATTCAATATTTTAAAATATGATTTTATGCTGAGAAATTACAAAGTAATAGCTGTTTCTGATCAAACAAAGTAAATTAAGTTAAGCACAATCTGTTGCCAGATTTTGATATATGTATATAAGTAATTGCTTTATATCTGTAAATATAAATTACTTCAGTTTTAATATGTGTTAAAGTGACTCAGTGATAACCAATTTTGCACTGGAGTTTGGTTGACTGGTTGTGACCATTACTTAGAATAAAGTTGACTGCAAACAGAGTGTACTTAAGTAGAAATTGAATATCTTTTACTACTCCTTCCATTTTCACAGAATCATCTGTTTTCCTTACCATTTTAGAAAAGGTAAGAAGCAACTTTGTAATGCCAAAGTATTAGGCAAGTATGTTTTTGAATGTTTAGCATTTCAGCATCTGTTGTAAATTAGTCTCAGTTACAATCACACCAAATGTCAACCTAATATCCATAATACTGATTTTTTTTTTATCAGTTTGCTATGATACCCCTATTGAACTGAGTTGACTCCAAGAGTTAATTGTTTGTAGTCCCAATGTTTATTTTTTTAACATTTCAGAAAATTTGTCCAGTGTTTTGTGAGACATTTTGTTAACAAACATCACTGACCCTAATGTGTAAGTCAGAAAACTATGCTACAATTTTGCTTTAAATTGTAAAGCAGAGATGACTCTCAGCTAAATATGAGGATTGTTTTGAGTTGTAGCTATTAATATTTTCTAACATCAATAACCTGTGGAAGCCTTCTCAAATTGAATTTATTCCAAATGCTCATCCAGTGAATTTTTACTGAAAGTTTATTTCAAAACTTCCAAGTGATTCATGACATTTTTTGCTAACACATCAGGCAAATGAACACATGACAATAGACACACACCAAAACATTTTCTTATTTTGCCTTTAGGAATACAATGCATCATAGATTCAAATTTCCAAATTATTGAAATATCATACATTATACCTAATATATGAGATGCAGAATGTATCTATCCACCTTTGTATAATGTTGCCCACTAATCTCTGTAATTTTTGAAATATGCCTGTTCTTTGTAGCAGAGTGCTGAGCAATGTTAGGGTTAGGAAAATGCTGACTGTGTTTCAAAAAGCAACATGTAGATGATCAGAACAGCCAATAAGAAACAGAAATAAACTGGGACAATGATCAGCGAGTGTGATTTATAATGGAACGTTATCAGACGTACCACTTTTTTGCACGGTGGGACTGATCTTTGTTCTTCGGGGTTTGTTATTATATGATTTGAAACAGCTGTAAACAGCAAAGTTTAAATAAAAAAAAAGTCCATTGAGCATTTTAAAGTCTAAGCCTAAAGAACATGCCAACAAACGAACAAAAAAAAAAGGTTCTAGTAACATGCAGTTTTTTTTTTTACTCTTTTGTCTCACACACGTTGGTTTCTTGGTACTCACACACACAAAAGAGGAAATAGCTCTGCAGTGGACAGAGATGAGAAGCATAATAGAAAACCTCATTTGAAAGAAACTCAGGAGTCCTGGACCACATTAAGCTCTGCCGCCGGCTTGAATGAAAGATCATGTCAGACTTGTCACACACTGTTGTATGTATGTTTGAGAGCAGGACAGAAGATGGAGAAAGGACCTAAAAGTAAAGCCATAAGATGATGTGTGTGCAAACAAAGCAACAGATTCAACACAATCCCTTGACTCAGCAAACTACAAAACATGTTCGATCTATTTCCAATTCCTATTCAGAAGGTGATAAAGCCCTCCAGCTTTAGAGCTTGCTCTACAGTCACACCATATTTTAGTTCAGTATCTGTAAAAAAAAAAAGAAAAAAGACTAATGTAATGACATTGAGTTTTCAAGATAAGCTGGTTATGATCTAAGGTTTAAAGTAATTAAATACATTTACTTTGTTAGAATACTTTAGTAACTTTTTGAGGATCTGTAATTTTACCAAGTATTTTTTTTAATGTAACAATTCATTTTGTTATATTTGAAACATAACTTGGTTAAGTAAATCCAACACTTAATTTTAAGACTGTGTGTGAAAGTACGTTTTCTGATTATTGTGAGCAGTTTTATGAATTTATTTAAGTAGTTTTCTTATCAGTGAAATCATTTGTTTTTTTTACCAAAGACATTAAGATATTTTTTACTTTTACTAAGTTACTTTTTGAAGTACCTTTACACCTCTGGTTATGATAGCCACCTTGAAATATATTTGAGCTTAAAAAAATTTATAAATATTCATTTTATGATGACGTGTTTATTTTCTTTCAGCTGTTCATAAAACATACTTTTCTGCCAAAGTCAGTGAGAATGTTTCCACTGCTTTCCTTCACCAGTTGAATATGCAGACAATGATCTTGTCTATTTTGCCACATAGAAACTGAACTTATGTACACCCTTGAAGGGTCTAACTGTATGTATGCCACTTTCTATATCTTGAATTATTTACCATTTCCAAAATGCATAGCAGGAGGTCTCTGAATAAAACATATCTCTCACTGTCAAAGGATTCATGTTGGAGTGAACTCTGAAAAGTGAGATCCACATGACGCATCAGCTTAGAGAGTAACTGGCCCTTCCATTGACATTTAAAATGTATTCTATGGAAGTGGGGAACAACAATGCAGCAGGGTGATGCATTTACAAATCACATACCACAGGCTTCTCAGCAGTTAGATTTTGAACTGCTGTGTCTTGTTACTCTCCAGCACTCAGTTAAAGTATTATGAGCTGAGGACTGCTTTGGTGAGGTTTTCATAAATAATTACATTTCACTGATTTTGTTTACTTTGGTTGAGTGGGGAACAGTGTTGCTTCAACATTCATTCCTACTCCATGTTTCTTTTCTTTATTTTTAAATGTTAATCTATCCATCCATCTATTATATTTCTACTCAGGGTCATGGAGGGGTTGGGGGAGCCTTTCCCAGCAATCATTGAGTAAAAGAAAGGGTACATCCTGGGCAGGTTGCCAGTTTATCACAAGGCACCACAAAGCAACAAAAAACAACAATTCACTCACTCGCTCACTAAGCTACTTTAAAATGACAAAAATAACCCCTAGGGTCAGTATGACGTGATTCCTGTTCAGAGCAAGGAATTTGATGAGTAAGCAAAATGGCCAGCAGTGTTTTGTCCTTAAAATCAAATGTTTGGACACATTTGGTTGTTTTCAATCATAAATCTATAATATAATTTTGTAATATTTGCTGGTTTTGCTGAGTAAGTGGCATTGAGCAATGAATAAGTAAAACAGTATATAACAATATCAAAATTGAATTGAGCTGCATTGTACAGAGAATTGTATTGGATCATTAGCTCTATTTTCTTACTCTGAATTTGTGCAAAAAATGTTGGTAAGACAACTTAAATTAGTTTGTGTTGTGACAGATTAAAATAATATAAGCAAATGTATTATTTTAGGAGAAGTCATATATTTTATTTTTTGGTACTTGCAATTATTCACCACACCATCACTGCAAAAATACAATATATCTCACTGTAAGCCACCCCAAACAAATAGCAAGCAGGGGTGAGAAGGGAAATCCTACTCTAACCTGCTGGTTAGCTTAGCTTAGCATCCAAGCTTATCTGTAGGATGATCTACTACTCTGAAAACCCCAGAGCATATTTCAAAGTAGGCTAAATGATGATGAACTTACCGGTCAGATGAAATGTTGAAGTCTACTTTCTTGCTTCAAACATTGAAGTTATGAGTTATTAATTTGAAACTATTTTTGTGTCAAAAACATAATGGTAGA
Organism: Cynodonichthys magdalenae; assembly: GCA_031762555.1. Lineage (NCBI taxonomy): Eukaryota > Metazoa > Chordata > Actinopteri > Cyprinodontiformes > Rivulidae > Cynodonichthys > Cynodonichthys magdalenae. The sequence continues at coordinate 8,246,046 of JARVJO010000155.1, forward strand.
AAAACACTAAATTTCTGCGCTTACCTTCTCTGGTTACCACTGCTGGTGGTGCAAAGCATTGTGGGATATGTTGTAGGCCAATTTTTTTTTAAACTACATTACCCAGAATTCAGTGAGGCCACTCAGACTTATATTCAATACATTCAGATATTCATTCAATTTATTCAGACTTTCATTTCATATAATTAAGGTTCATTCCATATATTCAAATTTCAGTCAATATATTCACAGTTCATTCCATATATTGAGACTTTCAATCAATATAGTCAAGGTTCATTCAATATTATCAGACTTTTATTACTGTCTGTGGGGTGAAGGTCTGGAATAAACTCCAGAAAGAGTTGAAGCAATGTCCAAGCACGAGTCTGTTTAAAAAAAGGCTCAAACTGATGTTTCTTAACATGTACTGTGACGATGAGGGGAGGTGATTGGTATCAC
>JARVJO010000155.1:8246583-8257120 GCA_031762555.1 Cynodonichthys magdalenae
TAATATACTGACTGTGCACCTGTAATAATAAATATTCTTGAACAGGGGTGAAAGAGATGCCTGTGGAGCTACAATAAGAAGGAATTCTGATCAAAGCCTTGCAGTTCCACTTCTGAATGATTTAAATGTGAAAATGAAGGATTAAAAAGCATATTTCCTCTTTAAGAGAAAACTTCCCATGAATAACTTTTAAAGACAATTTCCAGCCAGTCCATTTTAGGTGTAACACATTCTGAGCTTAATCACACACATTTGGTAGTGTGCATTCATGACAAAAAGTAAACAATGCTAGAGATCAATTTACCTTTTGATTAGTCTTTAGTTTATGTGTTGGTACACCTTGACTAGAACTACACTACTTTAATGTTAATAGCTGATTAGTGTAAATTAAAGATGCTAGCACATGTTGGCTAATGTCATGTCTGTCAATTTTTATTTTACCATTATTTAACCAGGTAAATCCCATTGAGATTGCAGATCTATTTTACAAAGGCGGCTGTCTGTTGCTGTGTGTACAGCAGTGGTAACATTTTGTGTGGCTGCAATAGCATTAGTTTATGTAAATATTTATGTTGTTTAATTAGGTATTTTGTTATGTTACTGCTGTTAATTTAATTTCACAATTGTATTTTATTGTCTTGATTTTCTACTGTTTAAAATTACACCTTAATATCCACATGAACATTGTTGTTTATGTGTTGCTCTCGCTGTAATGGACGGATAATCTGTTAAATGTTGGACTTCAGAGGACCTCCAATCTCTGATTCTTGGACCAAAATCCTATGTCCATTTTGGCCACTTCAACCAGTGTTATCTTGTTAGAGTAGGAATGCTCTGCTACATCTACCTTTTTGCAGGAATCATATAATATTGCACTTAACTGACAGGAGGGATGATTAAATATTAGATAATTCAACCACTAGACTTTTAGTTTAGTTTCTTATAGACTAGACAGTGTACACATGTACACTTTCACAGTATCTCCAAGAGATTATATAGAATTCAAGAATCAACCAACCAGACCACAATTCCTGCAGAGAAACTGTTCGAGGCTCTGACATTCTCTCTTGTTTTGTGGGAAACTTTGGAGAAAGTGCATAAGGCTTGCCTCCATACGCTCCCTACAATCTTTGAACAGTTAGAAAATTCTCTTGATAAATTATTGATCAAAGCCATTACAAAGCACTGTGAAAGCTGGGTGATTCATTCACGATGCCAGTGTGTGTGAATGAGGTTCTAAATGTGCAGCAGAGGAAGTAGATTAAAAAGAAAAAAAAATGTGTGGGCAAACAGACAAGACAAATAATATTTAATGGTATACATAAAAGAATAAAAGGAAAGTAATTTTGTGTAAAACTTTTCTGAGGTAGAAAGTTTGCATGGGTCTTGTATGTAAAATAAACACAATTTGGGCTTTGAAACTATATCATATTATCCACATTAAAAATGTTGTGACAAAAAAGAACGTTAACTGCTATGCAAAACTTTTCTGTAACTGATGGACTGCAACGTAGTTTCATAACTTTTGCTGAAAATTATACAAGGCAGAAAGTTTATTATTCAGTATTAAAATTCAAATGGTTTAAAACAAGTTGCATAAATTGGTGCTTTCCTCTCTTTGATGCCAATTTATTTTACTTGATTTGTGGTTTACTGACATCTGCATACATTATTGTTGAAAAACAAAATGTATTTTGTTTGTCATACAGAATATTCCTGTAGCTGACCTTATTGCTGTCCAAAGTATTTTATGTCTTGTTTTTTATTTTTTTATTTTAGCCCTTAATCAATACACTTATTCTCTTTAAATTCCAGTCTATTCTGATTGGTTTGCAGATTTTTCATAAATGCCAGAGCACAAAGGAACTGCTTTTTGATGAATGCCAAACTACCCACAAGGAAAGCATTATGCAAATATGCAATGTAAGAAAATGCAAGTAATACAATAGATGCATTTTTTATTTTGATTTATTTTATTGCAAGTTTTTTTTTGTGTGTGTATGTGTATGTGCGTGTGTTATTGTTATTGTTTTATAGTACTTTGTGTTTCAGTTGTTGCTTAGTTCCCCTTTTGTTCTCTTATGTTTTGGATTTTGTGATTCTTGTGTTTACCATTCTTTGTGTTATCATACTTCACTTTAGATCCTCTCAGTTTATGTTCAATTGTTTGATATTCTGTGTTTCATTTTCTTAGTCCCTGTTAAGCTTCTCTTGCCTGTCGTTTCAGTTTTTCCACCCTCAGTCAGCTCCTGTGTTTTTCACAGCTCAGCCACTCGCACCTGTTGCAAGTCTCCAAACCAGTGCAGCTGCCTCCAATACCTCATCAACCTTTGCTCTTTATATTTATTTTCTCTCAACCATTCACACATTATTTGGTATCTGTGCCTCAAGGTTTGTTTGTTTGTGTTCCTTTGCAGTTGTTTGAGTTTTTGTATTGCTGTAGTTTTGCTGCCACAACTGCCTTTTGTTTTAACTTGTTAAAGCCTTTTCAGTTTAACCTCAGAGCTCCTCCCATCAGTCTTCATTGAGTTCTGTCATACCACAAACCCTACAAGATGCACCTCTAAAACTGAATAAACTTGGAATTAGCTCAACATTACGTTATGAAGGGCTTGGCTGTGGCAGCCTTTTTAATTTGTAAGAAGTACTACAGTTTAGGACAATAAGACACATTTGTTGAGTTGTTTGATGTGCTGACTATCTCCACTTTCACATTAGTGCATTTTACAGAGAAGAAACAAAATCGAACATAACAGAATTTGATTTACGCACAGGAAATTAAAAAAAAAGGATTCAAAATGTCGTCATGTTAAAATATACAGAAGAGCTGGCCAAGATGTGATATTTTAAGCTATAAGAAAGCTGCCAGCATTGCTTTTTCATGGTGACTTTTTTTGCTGTCACAACTGTGATGACTCCAGAGAGCAACTTTCCTGCTTTCTGCCCACATCCTTGTGAACATGTTCCAGAGACAAGATGCCTTTTCAATAAAGTTGAGAATATACACTTACAGAATAAAACCGGTGCACTTTTAGCCTTTTGAATTATAAAACAAGCAATGTTTTGATTTGAGATAATGAAAACCCCAAATTCAAAAAAAAGGGAAGTTTAGGCAGCATGACCCACATTACAATTGGAATTTGTTTACAGATTTGGAACCAAGAGCCACAAATGTTAGTACTACTTATGCTTCCAAGATAGTCTAGTTTCATAATCTTCTTGGTGTGCCATGATGGCCCTGGAAGAGCCAGTCTGAAGACCTCATAAAGTGATTTAGTCAGTTGGTGATGATGTAGCAGAGTGAGCCAGTTTTTCATTGTATTTATTTAGGTTTTAATTGAAACAATTGAATGACCCCGCTAGCGATTTGCATTGCCTTTTAATGTTAAAAAAATTAGTCAAATATCAAGTGTGCCGAAGCTGTATACCAACACAGGGATGAAATGTGATGATAAAATAAAACACGTTTGGAAATTAACACAAAGGTAATATTAATTGAGAAGTAAACAATTAAAATTATTTTTTTTCCATCTTATGTCAGTAGGAATTACACATTGTTTGAATTGTCGGGGTTATAATAATATAAATAGAACATCAAATCAGTGAACCACGTCTTGTGTTTGAAAAATGAGTTGAGTGCAGACACTTTTTGACTGTGTGAATGCAATCATTTTTTCTTTGTTTTTTGGAACGTATGTCATTCCACAATTTTTGTGCTATTTGGTATTTTAGCAATTTATACCTTTTTGAGATACAGTACTTGCATTTTTTTGCCTTATTTTTGTTAATTGAAAATGAGTAAAGCTGTGTTGAATCTCCTTAAAATTCTTCAAAATTTTTATAAATCTTTACTGTACTTTTTACCTTTTTGTTCTGGTTCTGCTTTTTGACCTTCTGTGTGGTAATTTCACCTTTCTTTGGCTTCTATTTGGCTTTTTTTGCTTTTTTAGCACTCATGACATTTTCTGTTATTCTTCCACTTATTTAAACTTTTTTGTGCTTTTTTTCTGCTAATGTAATGCGTTTGTATGCTTAGCTGTTTTTTTTTTTGTTTGTTTTAGTTACTTTTTAGCCAATTTGGGCTTTTTCTGAGCTACATTACATTTTTGTAATAATTTTAAGCTTTACTGCTTCATTGAAAAAATACTCGTGTTCATTTCAGTTCTATTTATATTTAATTATTATAACCCCACAATTCAAGCAATGTGTAAAAACTTTAAATATAGTTTTAGTTTTTCTCCACTGAAATGTTTTGGTCAGACCTTAAAAATTAATTTACTTTTTATTATTTTTTTTCTTTTTTTATATTTTATTAAATATTTATTTATTTTTTAGCTGATTAAGCAAAACACAGTTCTCCAAAGTAACAAAGATAAATCAGATTTCTGAAGGGTTTTGTTTACATCAATTTTTAGACCCTTCATTATCTTTTTAGACCCTTCATTATCTCACTCACATCTGAGCTCGGCAGTATCCTACTTCTATCAGCGTTCCCTAAAGTGCCTCTACAAATCGACTGGAGTCCAAATGTGCCAAATTGAATTCACAGGACATAATTAACAAAGTTCACGTCTGTCCTTTTAAAAGCTTACTGTTGATTGTGAATGTCAGAGTTTTGGAATGTCAAAGAGAACAAACAAACCATGATATGGAGAAAACAACATGTACTCATTCATTTGGTTCTAATATATTAGAAATCTGAAACAGCCAATGTTCTGACCAGCATTTTAAAAACAGTAAATGACCCGAAAAGACCCAGAGTAGCACTCCACAGTTTTAAGTGACTGAGTTATAGTACATAAAATTTTTGAATTTTGTGTGGGTGCTCTCATTGAATACTATACAGCTCCCTAAACATTGGAAAGAACGACTGACGAGAACTTGGAGGAGGAGCCTGTTCTCATGTTTTGAAAATCAAAAAAGAAACAGCTGATGCATTTGTAGTCTAAATTTAATCAATTTTGTTCATTTTACAGCTCTGAGCATGAAATTATGATAATTTCCTCCTGAAGTGAGGGTGTCTTTTTCCAGAAATTTTCGTGATTTTAGGCAGTGTTTTTTTGTATATAGTGAAATCAGACAAGTCTGCATAATACCGTCTACACTCCTAAAATTCTCAGCTTAAATTAATTTCTTCCTGCAGGTGTAAGGAACATGTCCAGCAAATTTCCTTCACTTGTATGCAGAATTTTTAAGAACTGAAAGAAAACTTTTAAACACTGCTTCCGCTTGCAGCATGCCACAGCAATCGCTCCAAGCTCCAGCAGCAGATTAGCGTTAAAGCAGTGCTATCTGCTAACAGTTGCTAACTAACAGATAGCGATCCATGGCCATTCCAGCTCGGAAATGTTTCAAATTTTAATCAGCTGCTTTCTGTGGCGTGATAAATATTTCCTGAAATGTTAATGCTTTTTCGATGGTTAGATTAATTTAAATCTCCAAAATTGAAGACCCAAATCTTAAACCAGCCATGTGATTAGGCTAAAATTACAGTCAGATGTAGCTCTATTAGTGACAAAATGTCCCGTCATTCAAATCAGTGCGTATACACTTCACAGACAATTGATGTTAGCCAAATAACGTGCTGCAAGCTGGCTCCCCCTCCAGCTGTCAAACCTCAAAGACTACAATCCTACTACATTACCCACAACCCCACACCACTCTAGTCTTAACCTCTATGGAATGGTGTGTAACTCGGCTCTCTGAGCATGTAGAAGTCAAGCATGAATAATATGAGTAATTTTGGTGCACGTGCGTTGCCAGGAAAGGGTTAAAAATGCTCCCAAAGGCAGCAGGTCTACTGTGTCACAACCAGGAACGATTGCCCCCCCCCCACAAATGTTGCCACTTTTCCTCCAAATACGCATGTGACATTGTCTGTTTTTAAAAAGGGCCTTTGCAGATTGTACTGCATAAATTTCGAGCTGCTACAATCTCTCTGCCTTAAGAGCCACCAATGGTGAAAAGGCCTTGTGGTGGGCACCATCTTGGTTGTTTCCTATTGATTAACATGGACAGTGTATTATCAAGCCACCGCTGCTGACAGCAAGCATGTACACTCTTCATAAAGACAGCTAAATGGGGTGCTGATGATTAAATGCTATGAATTTGAATGTTCTACATGCATGTTAAGCCCCCAAAACAACTTGCAAAGATATGCCCTCGCCCGGGCCTCCACAGATCAATACTAGGAGGATAATAAAACACTCAGAACTTGGGACCCCGAGAGCCTAGAGAAACTAAATAATAATCACACCTGTCTGGAGTCATGCATGTCTGACTGTGAAAATTTTGTGCATGTATGTGCACATTTAAGTGCATAACATAAAATATTTTCAGAAATATGACTTTTTGGGGATGCAAAATGATTAGGTTCATAACTTCTCATTTGAAGGTGCTGCAGGGGCTAAATTTCAGGTGCTCACATCTGGTGCGACATAGAACATGGCTTTGAGGTCAAATTGACCCTGGACTGGCTATAAAGTTTTAGCCTTACCCTAGCATCCCAGCTGATGCTGCTGGGTTCCAGTGAGACATTTTGGATGATTCTGGTAGTTAGTCGGATTCAACTTTTTTCATCCTGATCTAGAAGGCTGATGTTTTTAACATCATTCCAGTTCCCACTTCAAGTTTCAAAGAAAAAATGTTGAGCTAAAGTATTATATAGCTGAAATCTACACAAGGTGGGTTATGAGGGGTTTGCATGTGGAATTAAGCTTAAGTCCTGCAGCAGTGAGAGACACTGGCTAAATTGAGACAGAATAGCTTTTGTTTTAGTGTTTGATTTGCAAATCTGCGGGGGGCAATTTAAATGTTAGTGTGAAGTCAATTGGCAGCTGAACATTTGATGAAAATAAAAGAAAAGAAAAAAAAAGATCTGTAAAACTTCTTAAACTTTACTGCAAAAAGTCAGTTTTCTCTGACTAAACTTTGAATGATGTTTCCAAATAAACATGGTTTTCTCATTTGTATTGTTAAAATCCCATTGATCTCCTTATTTGCATCAATTGTTTGTGAACTTCAAAAGGTAGAACACTATCCTCGAGTGAAGTGCATGTTGAGGTGTATAATTTGGACGTTTTAATTTAAAACTGCATGATGAGGCACACACATGTGATGCATATATGTATTTTCATTGGCAATCCTAATAAAGTAGTTGGTTCTGAAATATATTGTGATAACATTGCTGTTGGTGTTTTTTAAATAAATATTAATTTTTAGTTTAGTTAACACTGAACTTAAAGGAAAAGAAAAGTTTCAATGATTATTATCCCAATTAAAGAGGATTGTGCAGCTTTAGAAATAATTAATTTAGCTGATGTTTTTTTATGACAATGAAAATAAAAATCTGTTAAAAATGCAAATTTTGTGCTTACAAATAAAGAAAAATGTGTACATTAAAGGTAATCTACAAGATTTGAAGCTGAAATGATTTGAGCTGCGCCAGATAACATGTTGAACCTTTCTTGTTTTCAGTCTCCAGTTATCTGAGTTCTCTTGGCCTTTGTGCACCGTAGCTGCACAAAGTGAGTCAGTATTATCTTGAGTAAAATCAATAATGTCGAAACTGCCTGTTTTGAGCACTCATTGTCAGGACTGTCGAACCGAAGCGCCTGAAATGCTACAACTGTATTTGAATCTCACACCTTGCTCCAATTTCAACATTTTGCTTTACAGCAACCAGGCTTCTCATCTTGCTCTGCCTGCTTTATGTCTCATTTGCACATCTCTCAGTATGGAAACACATGCTTTGCATAAAAGTGATGCATGGCGTTTGGAAGAGGGTGGGTGTTTTTGAGAGAAATGCACTGAGAAGAAAAGAAACGGAGAGATAGCCTGCATATCTCAACAGAAAATGACAGACACTTCAACTGAGGTTAGGTTTTACTACTCATTGGATTCTGCAAAGTTTTTCATTGATTTATTTTTTAATGTTCCTTTTCAGTGAAAAATGACAGCTACTATGTCGTGGTTGTGATACTTGTGATCTTTCACAGTAACATGAAAGTTATCCAAACACTTGTTTCCAAATCTCTTCTATCTTTCTCAAAGAAACCATTGAATTTAAACAACTTGTGGTGTCCTAATGTAGTCTTCCTGAGGTAAGTCCCCCCCACCACCACCACCTTCTCTGTGCCCTCTGTAGCATTCAGTTAACCATCTGCTGGGACGGCAGCACATGGCAGATGATGTGTTAATGAATGCAGAGTTATATAATCCCAAGTCAGAGCGGAGGGAAAGACGGGGGGGATACGTGCAACAGCTAGATCCACTTCAAGTGTAAGGGAAAAGACTGGCAGGAAGGGTTTTCTTTTGTGCCACCAGTGCCCCCAAGTGGCCTGAGAAGAAGTTTTCCGGTGCTTTGTAAATCCTTCATTTATTCCAGCATAAAATGACAGACGGTCGTTTTGCCTTTCTCTTTCTATGAAGAAAAGACTCTGAAGACATTGGAGTTGAGGTTAAAGCAGCATAAGAGAGACTGAAATATGTGCCTTTTTTTTTTTGATGATCACTAATAAATACGATGAATGCTGTCATAGTAAAACATATGACACAGATGAGCGCTCTTTCTTTCTCTCGCTTTGACGGCTCTTGCCAAAATGCTGAATTCGTTGCTGTACTTTACCCCGGCCAGTTTTAATAGTCCTTATGAATCAAAAATGCTTTGGAACCAAGGGGAGAAAACGACTTGCGAACGCATACCCCCCCTCCTGTTGCAGCAGTCAGTAGCCTACTTTTCCCTCCCTTCTCCTTTGCATCTAGCTGTCTAACTGGGTTGGATGATAAATCCTCCAGCGGGTCTTTAAGCACCAGCAGAGCAGAAACTTCCCAGGTTATGCTCTGCTCACATGGGTTAATATACACAGCAGGTCAACATAATGCATGCGAGGATGCCCACCTTTCCCTTCAGCCTTCTGCCCACGTGCAAGGAGATTTGTCTTTATCTCTGTCTTATTGAATTTGTTGAATTAGGGCGCAGTGTTGTCATGACTGTTTATCATAAGACCGACGATACAGTGTGCAGAAATGCCAGCAAACACAACCTCTGCTCAGCTTACAGTTCAAGATTTTTTTTTTAACGTTTAGACATATGAGAGGTTTAGAGACACCAGTGACCATTTTATTTATTATAAACATGAACTACTTATTTTAGTCGAAGTTGTCAAGGTTTTCCTATCTCAAGGAGATCTAATCCGTCTGCTACTGTGAGATGTTTGGTCAGGATCTGTGTAAAAACTACTATTTGTCAAGATATGCTATTGATAAAAGCGGCCACTTTTCACTGTAGCTTTAAACTTGTCCACAAAAATTGATTGTTGGTGCTTTCACTATTAAATCTGACTGAAAGCTTATGACAAGTTGAGTCCGCACACTCAATACAGAACCGTCTACAAAAACAAATACATAGGAGTTTCATCTTTACCCCCTCCCCCAAGAAGCTGCCACATCCATAACAGGCACCAGAAGGCATAAGTGATGGTATCAAGTGTGGATTGTTTTCAGTGAGTTACATGTCCAACAGTGACACAGATGTCTAATAGATATTTAAATATGTCAAAGTACAACTTTGTAACCTTAATTTAGAAATTTGGTTATCTATACTTTATTGAAGTAATTATTTGTAAGCCAACTATTACTTCTACTCCTTACATTTTCAAAAAACAGAGCTTTTCATTTATATTTTTTATTCTGGTTTGTCACTGTTTTAAGAAAACAAACAAAGAAAAAACATAAGTCATGCATTCTGCATATAGATTTTTTTTTTACAGTAGGATGAGTGGTATAAATGTATACCATCATGACAAGATGATCATTGCTGAGATATCTGGCCTAAATAAGTAGACTTATGCTAGTGTGTTCCAATTGTTCAATATTATTTTATAATTAATTTAACATTATAACCATTAATTTCTTTAGAAAAATGCTGATTTGGGAGGTGAGGTTATGTAGGCTCCTGTGGAGACAGGAGACTGAAATAATCTATTTCTATTTCTGGACAGAAATAATATATTTGAGGAGTTTCAGTCAGGTTTCAGAGCTCATCATAGCACAGAAACAGCACTGGTGAAAGTTACTAATAATATTCTCATGGCCTCAGACAGTGGACTTGTGTCCTTTTTTGTCCTGTTAGATCTCAGTGCTGCATTTGATAATTTGCAATTGATCACAATATTTTATTACAGAGGCTTGAATTTGATATTGGGATTACAGGAACGGGACTAAAATGGTGTAAGTCTTATTTAATTGACAGATTCCAATTTGTAAATGTTAATAATAGATATTCTTCTTATACCAGAGTTAGTCATGAAGTTCATCAGGGTTCAGTACTTGGACCAGTCCCCTTTACTTTATATATGCTTCAATTAGGTAAAGTTATTAAATAGCATGGACTAAATGTGATGATACTCAGTTATCCATGAAACCTGATGAATCCAACCAGTTACTTAAACTACAAGCATCAGTGACGTGCGGTGAGGTTCATGGATGGTGAGGCACTCAGTTGATCAAAATCAGATTTACAAATATATGAACCCTA
>JARVJO010000155.1:8264593-8276519 GCA_031762555.1 Cynodonichthys magdalenae
TCCTGTTTACTACAGACATGCGTCTGACGTAATTACTGGGTGATTCGCATCAAGCCAGTTGATGGAAACACGTCTTGGGTCGCATTTATTATTCATTTCCTTTTGCGAAATTTTAAAAATTCGCTCAAAATTCGAATTAAATTGGATGGAAACAAGTCTCTCAGTGGCACTGAATTGGTGGAATGACAACACCAGATAGAAAAGCTTTTTTTTTCGTAAGTCACATGTCCCATTCATTTGTACGGTGCCCATCCAGTGGCACTGAATTTAAAAAAAATATTTGTTGTGGCCATGCATTATTTATCTCAAGGCCACAAGATAATTTTGTGCTTTTTGTGGGAGATACAAGACATTGTTGAAGTCAGATTTTGGATAGATTCTTTTTTTCAATCATAGGTTGCCTACCCAAAATATAAACCATTCATCTTTCATAACAGGCTGTTTACAAGATTATAATGAACTCCCAGGAGTGTGTTGGGAAACAGGATTGTACTGTGTTCCTGAATGCAGCCAAGGCTTGGTGTGAAAGAGGAGCCTGTTTTGAGGGTTAAGCTTCAAAAAAAGAAAATAATGCTTTTTGGACAAAGGCAAATCCAGTCTTCCCCTGTGTCTTATAGCTGCAATAAATAATGCTAAGAAATACTTCATGCCTAACGTAAGTGGCTGATGTATTTCATTCATTCCTATATTAAAGTAAAATTAAATTCATTAAAACATACTACATTTTTTTATCTAGTGTCACCAGTTTGGCTCCGTACATTTACATAAAGGGCAGGACTTTAAAAAATATTAGTGCAGCCAGCCTTGTAGTAGGTGCACATGTAATGTGGCTTCAGCAATCGGCCTCTGTTTTTTTCTTTATAATGCAGCTTAATGGTAATGACCACCTCTGCACCAACATAAGAACAACTTTAAAGTGGGAAAAACATTTTTTCCCTTGGTAAAAAAGAACTAAAACAAATAAATAAGTTGCATTGAATCTGTTGCTAAATACATATATTTTTAAACTGGCTGTCGCCCCCATTTAGCTTAGTTAATATTTAGCCCAGCACTTCTGCTAACGTCTCACATCAGTGCTGTGTCAGGAGTCTGACAGCAGCAAGGTGAATGACAAGTGGAGAAGAGAAGAAAACAGAAGTTATCCAGTGGTATGACTAAATTATTTGCTAAAATCTGGTTTGATTAATAAATCAGTAGTGTTTTGTTTTACTGTGTACCAGTTCTGTTAAAGCATCTGTGTCTGGTGTCAGCTAAACGGTCTGTTAGCAAATCTTCTACAGTCTTACTGCAGAGAAAACCACAAGCTGCTAGAATGTCTTTAATTTTCAGGCTTGTACATCACATCGAGCGCGTATTGCAGCTGGTCTACAACACTTGTCTTGCAGAGTGACTGACATGACATAAAACCAAATTAGACAGTGTTAGATAAGGAGCTGAGAACGACTGCCACTCTTATACTGATGAATGAAAAATGCCTTGCCTCCGAAACTTGCAATCAGCTCAGGACATGCCCATTACAAATATATGTATATTACAACTTGGACATAAAACCAATAATAAAACGTTTTATTATAATCACATTCTGTGTTTTCAGTTCTGGATAGTAAGAAAAAAAATGAAAGAAAAAATAATCACTTGAAACTAAGTTTTCCACTTTTTGAATCTTTAATTAATCTGCCCAAATCATTCACTCATAGTAGAATATAAAACCAAAGTTTGTATTCTCTGGCTTTAATATTCCATATTTTATTTTTGTATTTATATATATTTTTTACTGCTTGTGTTGGTTTCAAGATGCTCAGCTGGCAGGACTGATTCAACAACAAAACAGTTTATTTAATTTTAGTGTTTTAAATAGTAAATACATTAAAATAAATTTAAAATAACAGAGTTGATTTCTCATTTATTTTGGAGCCTGAATTTGGTTGGATGGTTCACCCTCTAAAAAGAAAAATGAGTCTACACTATGCAAACTGTAAATAAATAAATAAATGAAATGCATGGCATGTAGTCATTAAATCACAAAGACAGAGCTAAACATTATTGTGTGCATTCATTTGCATTACATTTAAAACACAAATAAGTAAACATCTTATACAAGTAAAGGTCAAGTTATCTTAATGCTGGACAATATTTCATTACTGATAAATATTGAATCAATAGTAAACTTTTCATTAATGATGATATGCCTTTTAAAGAAATCCTATTGATATGTTTCATCAGTGCATAATGACGTACACCACAGGCTCGAGGGCAGTGATCAGTGCTACCACTGTTTACACTACACTGGTAACCAATGAATCCTACCACAACACAGTGGAAATCAGCACCAAATTGAGCTCAACAGTGGTGAGTGAACAAGTGTTCACAGTAAAAAAAAAACAAAAGAAGTAGAGAAAAAAAAAAAACAACTAATTCAGTAGTAAGCGATTCATGTATCAAAAGTCATAAACTTCGACTTTCAGTCTGCTGTAAAATATGCTGGAGAGTCTGGTGCCGACTCACAGCGGAGACACATCAAATCTGTTCCACCGTCTGACAAAGTTCCACTCGATAGAACATTCTGAGTATATGAAAATGAAGCACCCTAAAAGTTTAAGCCCGTTTTCCTAAAACACCAACATCTCTCAGTCACCAGATGTGTCAAGCAAGTGAAACCCTGCAAACACAAATGCGTATGGCAAGTCTTTTGAACATAAAATTACCTTCACCACATATACATTCCAGATACCTGAAATTGATTTATGACTAGAAATGGTTCGTTCAAATCTCTAATTATACTATGAATAGGCAAAATACCTATTTGAGATATCTTGTTACATTCTTACTTGTATAAATGGTGTTAGATTTACCATTTAATTGTATGGAGGCTCCAGTTCAAGATAAGTGCAAAAACTTCCCAACTATTTGAAACATATATGTCATGAATAATTAAATTATGACACTTTACCCGCATTGCCTACTGATGGTGGTCAGAGGGTTTGATGGCGCCAGTGCGTGGCAACCCCACCTCTGTCAGTGTGCCCCAGGGCAGCTGTGGTTACAGTGTAGCTTATCACCATCCGTGTGTGTGAATGGGTGAATGACTGTAGTGTAAAGCGCTTTGGGGTCCCCATGGGGCTTGATAAGGTGCTATATAAGTTCAGTCCATTTACATCTTTCTTTATGACTATAGTCATAATTACTGTATGACTATAGTCTGACCCTATACAGTAATTCCAAATAAAAATGGCTTAAAGGCCATCACATTTGTAGGTACAGATAATATCAGTGTTCTTGGCAGTTTTTCTGACAGTTTTATTAATTATATCTATATTGTATGGACTAAATTTAGGAGTTACATTGTGATATAAATTTTAGCCACATCGCCTGACCCTACGCTATCTCTGTAGTTTAACTAAGGAGTGAGATATGAATCCATGCAAACTTATATTTGTGTGCTTTAAAGTATTTGTATGCCGAGTGTTCCTTTTCTTTTTTTTTTTTCCAATATGTTGAAGCTAAACGCCTTATGACCTGTAGAGAAAATATAAGCAGGTTTTGACCAGACGTCTGTCAGTCTGCTTTACGATTGTGCTGTGTGGAGGGTGGTGGGTGGTCATGAAAAACAACTTATCCTTGGTCCTTTTCTTTACCGTTCACCTGTGAGTCAGGGTCCATGCCTACCATGAAGTCAAGCAGTCACATTTCTTCATCTTTAGTACCAGATTGTTATATGAAAATATGTTATAATGTGGAATGCTCTGTCAAAGGTCCACCAATATTTCTGTGGTTCTTGCTGAAGATGGTTTGTCTGTTACCACTTTATAAAGTCTTCAACCAGGGTTCTGTATTCCACTTTTTTTCCATCACTGACACAAGATGTTAGTCATTAAAATACCATATTCAAATTTAATTAAAATTCAAAAAAACTCTATTGACCCCAAAGAGAAATTAGATGATTTTGTAACTCATTTAACTAAAGAGTTATTGTAGATGGTGATGGCTGTGGGCAGGAAAGATCTTCTGTACTGGTCTGTATAAAAAACAAAATTGAAGAAGCCTCCGACTGAAGACACTCTGTTTTTCTACGACAGTTTCATGAAGAGGATGGTCAGGGTTGTCCACAATGTTTATGTAAAATTCTTATTTGCACCATCATCTCCAGAGGTTTCACAGTCATACCCAGAACAAAACCAATCTTCTTTAACAGGTTGTTTAGCCTTTTAAGGTCCCTGGCTCTGATGCTGCTACCCCTACAGATGACAGCAGAAGAGATGACACTCGCAACAACAGACTTATAGAAGATCTGCAGCATCTTGCTTCAGACATTGAAGGATCTTAGCTTCCTCAACATGTACAGTCTTATCAAGCTAAATAGACACAATCCTACTAATTTAGGAAGATTTGCCTTTGAGTATTTGTTGAATAGAATTGTTTTGTTTTCTTTTATAAAACAAATAAAACAAGCATCATTTATTTCCGTCATCAACCCCAAATAATTCCTTTATGGTTTAATTTGATTCATAACTACAACTTGGTTAGGTTTAGTATTAGATTATGTTGTTTGATGACATCATTAACATTAGTTATATTGCAGAGCTGCATCAAGCAATCATGCTGACTTTTTTGAGCTTGTGAGACTAAAATGAAAATATAATTTAGGTCTAAAAAAAATACCAGTCATAATATGATACAGATGTTTGGTCACTTTTTGAATTTGTTTTTCAAGCAATGTTGTCCTGAAATGGAAAAATGCCTTGTAGATCTGTTTAATATGAGAAGAAGCCATGGTGTCTAGATAAAATTCAAACATGCAAAAACAAAAGACAAGTCCTAGTCCATCTTTGATTGTAACCTTCCCGTTAGGAAGCAACAGTTCTGTTTATTAGCCAAAAATAATTAATGGTTTGATCACCATTTTTATGGTGCACAACTACACCAACAGCACTGCAAAGATTTATTCAAAATTTAAGACACAAGAAAAGTGTTTCTTTGCAGAAAGTTCTGATTTGCAATGCAACGTTATTGTGGAAAACAAATGTTTGTATCATTATAAATACCTCAACTGTTCCTAACCAGTTTTCCATATACTGTATACTGTACATAAAAAATATTTATGTTTTTTTTTCCAAAGTTTGAAAGCAAAGTGAAAGTAGAATTTCTACCAGGTTTGGGTAATGTGAAGAATACTTTGATGTTTTTTTCACCCCAAAAAAGTTAAAAAGGATTTTATTTAACAAAGAATCCGAGGAGGTAATTGATAACTCTTATTCCGTCTTTCCACATTGACCAAAAGGTGCAAACAGCATGTGACTGTGATTAGTGCAAAATAAACTATCAACTTCTGAAGATTGTTCTGTAAGTACTTGCAACATAAGCATTGTAGTACTCATGAAAGAGGTTGATTGCTTGTGTACTTTATAAACAAAAGTCAAGTGATTAACAAATACTACAAAGGTTTTAAAATTGCCTGTTATTTTACAGGGTAATCAAAAAGATACCGCAACATACGTAATGACCACTGGTCTGGGATCTTCATTTTCACCTAGTGGTTGACTGAAGTCCTGTTTGGGTTTCTTGTCTGCTTTCAGGAAAGTCCAGTTAGGGTAAACACACTGCTTCATGGCCTGTCTTGTGTGTGACTACAGTGTATGCTGTTAAGTGCCAGGAGGACTGTGATCAAAAATACACCGGGTAAACAAAGCAGCCACTGTTTAAAAGAATGGGCCAGCACAGATGAGCAATATCATCAAGCCAGGACTCTGCAGTTTACACTCATCTACAGGCCAGTGGTCACTCTTTCAGGGATGAAGATGTTCTTATCGTTGATAGAGAGAAATGTTGGTTTGAGAAAGAATAAAGGAAGCCATTTTTGTGATAAAAAAACATCCATTATTAAACAGGGGAGGAGGCCTTGTGTCCAGTTGTCCCCCTCTTACAATGCTGGTTTTGCAAGTATGACTCAGCCTCCTGTGAGCAAAAGGTGTTAATCAGGGCCCCAACGACAGTCAGGTGATGGGAGCACATGACCCTCTATGAACAACTGAGTTAATCAAGGCACTAATGATCAATTGTTTGGCTGATGGTCCTGTTTTGCATGTGAACAACCTGTGTGTCCACCATGTGGAGGCAGTGCTTATAAGGCTGAGTTCACCTGAAACTCCTCAGACTAAATAAGTCTCTTGGAAATATATAAAACGTTTCATTAAAAGAAGAAACCATCCAGAGGACCTACCTATATTTCTTTTTGATTTTTCTACCTGGATTACTGAGATGCATCAGGATGTTTACAGGTTAATGCTCTTTGACTTGCAACATACAAGCACTCTTTGATATTTCTGTGTGTGTGTGTGTGTGTGTGGTGTGGTGGCGGTGGTGGTGGTGGTGGGGGGGCAGACGTTACAAAAAAACTTGACATTTCATTTGTTTGTTAATTATAAATTAATTAGCATACAATAACAAGCTTCACCAGAAACAATTAATTGACAAAACAATTAGACAATGGGATCTGCAGTTATTCAGGTAACTGAATGTTAACTTCAGTTTAAGCATGACAAACAATAAAATAAGAATGATTGAATCACATTGTATCACATTATATTTTGATTTTAGGCCGTTTAAAATTATTCATCCAATCAAAAGAGGAACAGAAAAAAAGTCACTGTGGCTTGTAAGATGTCAAAAAAACTTAAAATATGCTGATGTCCCTGAAATGGCATTCTTTTTTTTTTACTCATTCCAAACTCAAACATATTTAAATGAAAATAATGTAGTTTTCTGCTTGTTAACATTAATTTGCAGTATTCTTTTTGATATTGTTCAGCAACAAGCTTTTGTGCACTAAAGTAGATGAAAATAAATGTAAATGTGCAGAACATTCTTAGCAGCCAAGAGAACATAACCCTGAGAATTAAAAGAATAACAAAAAGATAACCATAAGTCCCCCCAAAAATGGAGAGATGAAGAAGAAAAACTGCTCTGTACTGTGATCTAAGACCATTTGCAGTAGCCCACAAACCACAAAGAGTTGAAGAGTTTTTTTTAGCTCTCAATCACAGCGAGGAAACAAGAGTTTAATCGAGAAAACAGCACAGCGGCTCTCTGAAAAACCCCAATCGAGAGGGAAAGCGAAATCAAGGGAGAAGCCGAGATGAAAAGACAAAGAAAGGGAGGGAGAGAATAAAGCTAGTTGTTTTCTGCCAAACCTTAATTATCTGTCTCAATTTATTTACTCTTCATCCAACCCTTAAAAGCTGCAGGGCCTTTAACACTCTTAATCAACCTCTCTTCCCAGCAGGGCCTGTAGCTTCTTCACTTGCCTACGTAATTGACTCTTCTTGTTCAAGAGGCAATACAACTTTATGACTATTAAACATAACATCAAGCAGGGTGACTTTTTATTTTTCTTCAAACTATTAACAAGGGGGAAGGCACATAGCAAACTGATAATTAATTGCTTACCCTTGGGAAGACTAATTATCAACTGCTGGTGTATTTAGCTGATTAGCGACTGGATTTGACAGCCCTGAAAGGCTGTCAGTGGACAAAAGACATGAAGGGTCATTCGTTGGCGCTTTGAGGTGCTTGTATAATTGATGTTATTTTTTTTTAAAGACACACAGCTTATACAGTTGTATGGCGAGGATGAATTGACAGTGTTCTAGTTCAACTCCCAAAGGGCCACAGCTGAATGAACAGCTGAACCTGAAAAACTAAACAAAAAGGCTGAGTGAGTTGTTCCTGAGTGTTCAAGCAATATGTAAGAAAGACTGTAATAACTGGCAAAACCTCCAGGACGACAGTAGATTTGACACAGTCACATCCAGCTGACACCTTTAGGTGAGTCCACACAGAACCCAACAATAGCTGAACCTTTCTCTTCTGAATGATTGGGTGTATTTTTAGGAATTGTCTTTGAAATTGATATGGGAGATGGGGGCGGGGGGCCAGTGCTCAGTGATCCGTCCAGCGATGCCAACCTTGGTGGCCACGGTGACAAATTTAGACATAAAGCATTCTCTTTCGCCAAATTAGATCAAGTCAATGGGCCATGAAAAACTTGTCTTTGTGTCCCTGGGAAGAAGTTAAAGCCGCACTGCGAAGGAAATTAACTTCCCAAGTTAGAAACTCTATCAAGACCTCTGAACTCAGACACAATGTTCCGCTGTTGAAAACTGTGATTCTGTCCGAACTGTGGGGCACAAATGACAGTGAAAACATTAATATTATTATTCAGAATATTGTTTGTTGTTTGTCAAACATTATGGAAATGTTCAATGTTACAAAAGAATAGTAATGAACACACATGGTCGCTGTTCAAACTGCTTACGATAAAGATATAAATTAAGACTTATTTTTATAAAACTGTTCAAGCTAAAAACATTTAAATCTGTCGGCTGCTTACAGGAACATTGTGAACTGTGTTTTTTTTTTTTGTATCAAAAAGCTTGCTGATATGTGTTAACTTGTAATTGACAAATTTGTTTAGTTGTTAAATTAGATTTTTTTCACCCATCCATTATCTTTTACCCACTCCTTCCTTTCAGGCTCACCGGTGCCTATATCCAGCAGTCAATGTGAGAGTGGCGTGGTACACCCTGCACAAGTAGTTGCAAGTCCATCACAGGGCCACATAGAGACAAACAACCATACACTCTCTCATTCACACCAAAGAACAATTTAGAGCTGCAGAGATAACAGCACCTGCAGCACAAAGCAGGAGGAAATGAGGACCGCAGTACTTAAGCTACGTTCACACTGCAGGCAAAGGTGACCCAAGTCTAATTTTTTTATGACAGTCTCCATTTTTTTCAAATCTGACCCAGGCCGCTTCAGTATGCGGTACTAAATCTGACACTTACCTGATGTTTTTCAAAACGACTGCAGTGTGAACACTCATGTCACATTCCATCCGACTTTTTCATCAGTGAAGTGCGGTTGAAGTATTGATAAGACACTAACCTCAAGTCACGCTGTCTTAATCTGTAGTTCTATGTGTTTGCAGCTCCAAAACAGAAGTCCAGCTGCTTTTTCTTTTTAATTTTAATTTTCCATGTAGATAGTAATGATGCAGGTAGCATTTAAAATGTAATGCGAACGTTCACACAAAAAGATTGTGTTTTTAAAAAAAATCAGAATTGAGTATTAAGATCTGCAGTGTGAACATAGCCTTATTTATAGCATCAGAGCTGGTCGGAAGATGGTTATTTGATGTTACTTATTGTTTTTTTTAAACATACAGGTTTGACATGTTAAATAAATTTGAAACAGAGTTTTTGAAAAAAATGTGAAAAAATCTGAGATTTTTCTAGATGTCTGTAAACCTCCAAATGAGGGAAAATCTGTTAAAATTACAAACAATTCATACAACTTGACAGTATGCTTTTTCACTATATAATTTAATAAAACATCTTGAATAATTTCATATGTTAGCTCATTTGTTTATTTTGTTTAGTTTATTTAATTAAATCTATCGAAAAGGTGTAACAAAAAAAAAACATTTTTAAAAAGAAAATGACACTGAGCTCTTTGAAGCACTTCCTCTATCTTGCTTTTATAACCATTTGCTGTCATGTCAGCTAACAGAGAACAGCATAGAAGAAATAAAACAATCCATCCTTGAAATGATAATCAAGCCAAGTAATATATCTTTTTTTTAAATCTAAATTTCTGTTTTTAAATAACAGGAACAAAACTCCTCTGCTGTTGATTTTATAAAAAGAATGAGGCGTCCCATTAAACAATCAATTATTTTCTGTTTATGCATGTTGTGGATGTGGTTTTCATTTTAGCCATTCGGTTTATTTTTGTCTCCTCTAAATCCATTAAGTAGCTGGCCCAATGAATAAATGGCATCCATGGATAACAAAACATTCTGTGAACTTCTGTGACAGTTTGAATGGATTTCTTCTTGTTCTGCTGGAACAACTTCTTCATCCTCTCAAATCCCTAAAAATGTAAGAACTGTGAAGAGAAGGATATGATTTGTTTACTTGATCACTTTACATTTTGGTACCCAATACCAGCAAAATAATATTTTAAATATCTATTGAGATATTTAACAATACATGAAAGATTTCTATGGTTGATTAAATGATGTGTGTTGAATGTGAGGATGGATGGAAAACATTATACCTTTTAGTCACATGTAGCTAAATACCATAAATAGTATGTGTTTATATCAAACCAAGACTAATTTGTTTGTTGGAAAAAAATTAGGCTGTACAGCTCAAATGATTTTTACTCTAAAAATACTCCTTTCCCTGTTTTCAGAATTTCAAGGTAAACTCAAGCAATACTTGTTCTCTGTAGCAGTTGTTTCGCTCTATAGTAAGTAGACTAAGTGCTTCAGAAGATTTGTTTTGCATTTGCTTGGTGTCCTCTGAAGGTTATGGTATCTTAGCGATGCAAAAATATGGAAATTGTCTAAGATAAAGTTATTTTTATTTTTTTAACTGTGAATTCAGGGGCTGTTTTCATCTTTGTATATTCAAAGACTATTATTTTTTCCCCTCATATTATTTTCTGTAGCCCTGTAATTAGCTAATTTCAGTTACGCGGTTTGTTTTCTTGATGATCAACGTCTCTCCAACTGAAAAGCTTCTTTTCATGTAACCTACACTTGTACATGCAGAGTTAAATACTTTAAATCATGAGTTGATGATTAGTAGTTTAAATTTTTTTTCATTTTCTCTCAAAGAAAAAATAATGAAACAAGGTAAAAAAAATTAGCCAAAAGCATAGACAGACAGCAAGAAAACAAGAGCCAATAGTACAGTGAGAAATATATATATATTTATTTAAAACCAGATAGTCATAAACCAGTGGAGTAGGACAACCTGCGGGATATGTGAAGCAAAAACCCAAGGGCCATGTCTCTTCTTAACAACAAAGCACAGTCACGTTCAATTACCGTTAACTTACAATCAATAAGATGACCTACAACACATGAGTGGAACTTGGCTGCCTTCACTGATGCCTCCATTTTGGAGAAAAAGAAAATCTTCTTCCACTATAGATTTTTGCCTTGTCTTCAGGCTGGTCAATTACATCAATAACTCCCAACAACAACACAACAGAAGAAAATAAGGTGAAGTAGCTCCTCTCGGAGTTCGGCACACTTTCTTCCCTGATGTTCTGCCAAGAAGGCAGTAATTCTTTTTTTCTTTTCCTCCTCCTCCTCCTTTTTTTTTTTTTTTCGTTTCACAGTCGTCCTGCACTTTTGTAACTGACAGAGCTTGTCAGTATAGCAGTTTTACTGCATTTCCTCACTGCAGAACACAAGGAGATGGAATCACTGCCTAAAGGTTGGCAGCTACCAAAGGCATGGCCTGTATGCTAATGATGGCACAAAAGGAGGGCACTCCGCCTAAGCAGGGCTGGTGCCAAGCCCATGTACCAGTGTGAGGTGCTGAAGAAGCAGTTGACTGGCATCAAGAAGAGATCTCCATGTAACTTTTTTACTTTGTATTTATTGGACAGGGAGGTCAAAAAAATATTTTTACTAAAGTTTATTTTTAGCTGTGATATAGTGCATCTTGGAAGAAAGGGATAAAAAATGGGTTTTATTTGTGTGTGTCTGCTAGGATGCAAGGTGTGTCAGGAGTTCATGGATAGAAAAACCCTATACTTTAGATAAAAAGAAAAATAAGGGTTGGGTCAGCTGAAGATAAGAACAAAAGGTAACATATGTCTCGTCTCTTTGAGGTTTTTCTTTGTTCTTGTCATTAGTTTTGTTTCTCAGCTCCCCTCACAGCTGGTTCCACTTTGTTAATCTGCACACCTGCTCCTGTTCGACAATCACTCCCTCTGCATGTTTAGGCTTCCAGTTTTCATTAACCCTCTAAGGTCTGGGATATAAATGGCCATTTTTGATTAATTTTGAATTTACCTCTATATTTTTACTTTAAAAACTGTTTACCTTGCCATGTTTGGCATCATTATT
>JARVJO010000155.1:8291514-8308477 GCA_031762555.1 Cynodonichthys magdalenae
CTATATATATATATATATATATATATATATATATATATATATTTTTTTTTTTTAAGGAAAAGAATAATTAAAAACATATTTTTTTTTAGAAGCTAGACTTTATGTTTACAAATATGTGAGAGGTATACTCACTTTTGTGAGATACTGCAGGTTTGCCTTATTACATCTTTTCATGGGACAACACTAATAATAGTCAGTGTACAGCTTGAATAACAATGTAACTTTGCTGTCCCCTCAAAATACTGGAGACATTAATGGGTAAACCTCTGGCAACAAAAATCAGGGGTATACTTACTTTTATGAAATACTATTAAGTGTTTAGTCTGCTTAGAGACGCTGTCTGCCATAAAGGATTTTGATTTAAGTCGTCGTTACAATATGTTGCACAAAGCTAAATATAACAAGTTTACTGAAGTCACAAGTACAGTACATACACAACAGTGGCTTTTATACCAGAACTACAAACACATAGGAGTCTGCATTCAAGAAGTCTTATGTTGTTTATGCTCGTTAAAGTGTTTTTTGTTTTGTGTTTTTTTGTTTATTTATTATTATTTTTGGTTCATATACTTGTTATTAAACAAGAGTACAACTGTTATACATGCATTTGAGCATGAAATATGATAAGTTACTGCACTGTTGGTTTAATAAACACATTTATTCATAAACATTTTTAAAATGGCAGTTTTGTTTTTTTGACATTTGAGTAAGTGTGCAGTGCTACGTGGCCCTCTCGTAGTGTCCACAAAAAAAAGCATAATTTAAGTTACCCTTCCTTGGTCTAAAAGGTGTAGGTAAACAATGTTTAGAAAAATATGTACATTAATGGTAGTGCACATTTTGACCTACAGGTCACTACTCTGAAGCTGAGTTATGAAAAAAAGAGCCAAATTCACCAAAACCGTTCCTGTTTAGCTTCCACTGTCCAGATTTACACAAACACACAGGCTTGTGAAGACTTCCCAGCTTAACTTGTCTCAGACAAACTCAGTAGGGGCTGAGCTCCTAGTTGTGGATGAGAACGGTGCAGCAAACAGACTTACACTGTGAATTAACAGGATTAAATGTTTTAAGAGGCTTGTCAGGTAAACCTGAACCTGTCTGCCTAACCGCCGAGTCTGACTCTGAGCTACTTTCAGCTTCTTTAAAGTCTCCAGCTATCTCATCCATGACTGACATATCAGAGGAGCAGTACGCCTCATGCTACAGTGGTACAACACCGCAATTTGGCATGCCCTGCTAACCAGCACCTGCCAGCATGTGAAAGGGGAGGTGCATACCTGCACGCTCACAAACACACGCAGATGAAACTTATGCAAATAGAAATTTAGCGTGTTGACGTTGTCTAGCATGCTTTCAGCTTTTAGTTCTGCAAAGTCTCAGTTTCCAAAGCAACCCCCCTCCAATTCAATTCAGTTACTCATCTGAAGCTCTGGCATAAATAAAACACACCTTCAAAAGGAGTAAGTAAAAGCCCATCCTTACATAGAACTGACCTGCAGTCACAGAACCCTTGAAAAAAAATGTTTTTATAACCTACTATAAAACTGAAAAATAAGAAACATGGAGAATATAAAACACTTGAAAGAGAAATTGGCTCCTACCTTGGGACACTAATATTCTTCCACAAAAAATAAATAAATAAATACACAAAAACACATTCTGACATACTATACTCATTACTGTTTTGTAGTCAGAAGTATGCAGTAACAAAGTAAATTTACTTGAGTATACAGTTTGAGTGGAATTTTTAGTGACAATTTTACACTTTTACATCACTATATTTTAATTATAGAATCATGCCTTTATCTCCACTACATTGCTCAACGGGCTTTAGATACTAGTCACTTCTTTTGGCCACATTTGTTTGTGTTTATTTTGTTCCACTGATGCACTAAAATTACATACTACACCCCTATACAGTAGGTTGCAATATGCAACTTTAAACCAGCTGTGAGAAGAAGATGATTTTTTTGTCCTGTTAACATTGCCCTAAAGGTACAATAATTATAGGTATGCCAGACATGTTTCAGCAATATTTTGGGTCTTCAAGATTCTGATTTGTCATCCTGATTTCTCATTTAAGACGTTAGAGATGTTTAGACTTTTAGTCCCTTTGTTCTAATAATGAATTTCTACTAAACTTTGTTACATTGTTTTGTATAGGCATGTAGAATAAAAATTCAATGTTCAAAATGGTATGTATGAATAAATGCAGGATTCCACTGGATTTATTCTTAAAAACTTCCAATCAGTTTCAGCAGTACATAGGCCTCAACATAAGACCTTGAGCCAAACCCAAACAAAAACAGCCCAGCAGGCTGATTAAAAGAGACTCTGCAAAACTCTAACAACTTCTAAAAACACTTAATTTTTTCAACATTATAACCTCTTCTGTCTCTTCCTGGTTACACCCCTGAAGGTGGTAACTTTTACGTCAGACGTAGAATGTAACTAACTTTTGTTTATAGACAGAAAGAACACTGATAACACACACCAACTCTGTCTGTTTTAAACTTACTGCTGCAATGATCAGAAAGTATAAAATACAATACTGCATCAAACATTCAGCTAATCAATTACAAAATTTCCTTCAGGTCTATATGACTAATGTATTATTATTATTATATACACTATTTTAAATAAATGATCTGACCAATATAACAGAAAATTTTCCCAATTATTCTCAACAATAGTTAGGTGAAATTCATTACTTAAAAATAACTTCTAAACTTTAAATACTTTAAGAATTAAATACTTTTTGAACGAAACATACTAATGTGAAAGGACTACTTTTACATGTATTGGAGTCGTTTTGACCAATAGGATCAGTACTTTGACTCAGATAAGTTAATCACTGGTTGTAGTAAAGAACTGCTGAGTTTTATTTAGCAGCTGCAGTGATGGTCAATGCTGCTTCATGGCCTCTTTAACCTGACAGCTGCTCAACCCTATACTGTTCTGGATGCTTACGTTGATGCAACACCATTAGTAAAACAGTATAAGAATTTATTTTTCTTTATGCTTCATTTAGTTTCAATTATGACTTGTGTATTGTATTGTTTTTATTGTATACAGATTTTTATTTTATTTTAAAGAATGAATGAATGAATGAATGAATGAATGAAACCCACCAATGGCTAGTCAAAACCTCAGAAAAGCTCAGGGGAAGTATATGTCAAGCATATTATTAATATCAGTCAGTCAAGACTTTTATTTTGCCTGCTCTATTCAGATATTTGCAGAAAACATTTTCAATCAGTTAAGTCGTATTAACTGACAGAGCTGTGAGATTCTATAAAACAACAAATGCAACAAATAATACATTAAAAATAAACCCCTTTGAAGCTCACTCAGGTTAAAGCTCCAAACAAAGCCAAGATAAGATGACGGCAGTTTGGTGACAGAGGCAGAGAGAGTAAGGTTGCCTCGCAGTGGGTGGTATCGACACACATCTCCTCAAAGCTTTAACAATGACACACTTGCTCTGTCTCCTCTTGGATCTCCTTCTATATTATTAATACCTCACCCAGGAGAGGGAATAGCTTACAGCTCATATCAAAAGACCTGCAAAGACATAGCACTTCTTCCATTATTAACAATGCAACTTTCAGATCAAGACTGCACATTGAGTGCCAAACACACATCTAAGATCAAATAATTTAAAACAGAGGGAAAGTTTCATGTTCAGTGAATGTGTCTAAATCTATTTTTGTTTTTACTTCCAGTCAGCATCTAAAACACATTTTGTCCCATCTTAAATTTGTTCTGTAATTTCTAAATTATGAAATTGCCACGAAAAAGGGAAATAAAGGAATTTTACACGTGTTTGCAAGTTATATTTTTTAATGTTTTGTTGAAGACTGACAGATGTTTGGTCACAAACGTATCAAATATCTAAAAGACATAAGTGCTAAAAGTTCCATTGTGATTTATTATACATTTTTAAACTGTCAATGGATGCATTTGTACTTGGAAAGAAGCAGATTTTTTTTAATGTTTGAGTCTACCTTTGTCTGAGAGTAGGATTTGAGGATTTATAGATTTGAGGTTCAAAAAAACAGGACTTCCACATTATGGATCATATCATCCTGATATAACCAAAGCCCAAGCAGAGCAGTTCAGTGCATTACCACTAGCTTTACCCATAATTTTGGGTCATTCAGAGGGTGTGAAAATTGGACACTAAATTGCAAGCGCTCCATATTTTGGGAGAATTCAGGTTGAAAAATATTTGCTAAAAATATCTCAAATGACACATTTTTTACTCAAAGCTTTTAACTCGGGTCTGCAGCAGACTGGCTGCTATAAAAGCACATTTCTAAATTCTCATGTGTGAACACAATATAAGTAAAATAACTTTATACACCACAGCACCTTCCACAAAAAAACACATATATATATAATAAGTCACAAAGTACTTCATGTTAAAATTGTTGGGTGTGCAGGCAGAATGACCCAGGGTGCACAAACCTTGTGACAAAATGGGGAGTGATGGCATAGAGGTTAAATAAGATGAACATGCGATTGGAAGGTTGCTGGTGCAAATTCCTGTACCAACAACAAAAAATGTGGGTGGGAAACACTCATTAACCCCACTCTTGGCTCTTAAGCAAGGCCCTTGGGAAAAATGCAGATTGGTTTCCTCGCTGACAGAGAATAAAGGTTTTTAAAAACAAATGTATCCAAATGAAAAAGTTGTTGATAGAGATTAATGAATAAGAAATGAATGCTAATGATGTCTTTCCAAATTTAATATTTTTTCTTTATTTGGTTATGCGTGTTCTTCATAAATCATCATTTGAAAAAGGTCATTTGTATTTCTATAAGAATAATTTGTTTAATAACATTTTTAATTGAATAAAATAAACCCTTTTTATAAGTGAGTTTGACACATCTGGCTTAGTGCTAGCAGCCATCTTGAATTGAATTGACTCCAAAAAGTCACCACTTGTAGATACACATGCAATGAATACTTTTTTAGAGTTTCATTAACATCCATTCAATTCATGCAATAAGAATTTTTTTCTTATTGTCATCTTATATTGTGGAACAACAATTTTTTAAATTAAATTACTGGTGCACTATCAGTTAGATATACAATACAGTGCTACTGCTAAATTCAAATAATAAGACACATCATGCGGATATACATGTGTTCAGTATATAATTCATAATATTTCAAAACAAAAGATGGTCAGGAATAACAGCAAATTCTTAAAGATTCTGTCCGCCTGCCAAGTCCCATCAGTCAACCTGTAAAGCCGAGTCACTTTTGGAGTTGCAGCAGGATAACACTTTTTGCAAACTTGTATAATTTCAACTGAGTAACAACTATATATATGTGTGTGTGTGTTCACTTATGCCTCTAGGCACCTGGAACCTTGACTTTCTAAGTAATACTCAAAAGCTTTTTTGAGTGACATTGAGTGTTGGGCAGTTTTCAGGCATTTCCTTTTTTCTTCTTATTCTATTTTGGTGGTATCATCTGGTTGATCTATGGTATTTTTTATTGCCTGGGGAGTTTGGGGAATTTAAAACCTAATTCAAAGAGTCAGATTTCCCATAGTGCTGCTGTCTCAAGAGTGCCAAACATTTTAAAACAGGAAAGGAAAATACAAAAAGTCTTAAAAGACAAAAGGAAAACTCTTTTGTCAAGGGTTTGGCTCAAGTCTTGAATCTCTGACATACGATATGATGGGAGGGAGGGAGAGCCTGATATTTTGGAGGAAAACACCAGTGGTGATGTCAAACTGGAGGAGCTCTTCAACATTTCAACACTTGAATCAAACTGAACATAAAAGACCCTAAAGTTCGAGAGATAAATATATCTGAATACATACTTGTGAGATGTTTGCAGTATAAATACGTTTGAAAATTTTTTACAAGAAAAAAAAAAATATATATATATAAGTTGTATTGATTGAAAGTGGCAAATAAGAGCAGATGAGTCGAAGAAAGAGTAAACTGTTTTAAGAGCTGAGGTTGGTGTGTGATTAAAACAATGTCTCTACGCAGGGATTGCAGGCCAACAAGACCACAACCAATGTAGGCCACGGCCTACACAGTCTGAGTAGGCTGCATAAAACAGCTGTGAAATGAGATGGTCAAGTCTTCGGCAAATGTATGTTTGAATGACCACGTGCTACCACAGTGCCATGGTTTTACATTCATCATCCCAAAGTGCAGTATTATTAAAAAAAACTTTACATGTAAATAAATAAAAAAATAAGAATTTGGGTTTAGCTCCAGCATCAGTACTGGTAATTGTATTTTGTTTACCAAATCACTGAAGCAAAACATTTCATTAGCCAAGTTGCTAAACATGCATTGAAAAACAAAATATTTGGGCCATGCCATTAAAAAAAAAACTCTTCTGTCTTTATTTTTCTGTTTAATTTGCTGACTGCAAAATGAATCCTGGAATATCTCCAGTTGCATAGAATATTCAGATGCAGACTATGCTTTAGGGGTTTTGTGGGCTGCATTTGTCAGCAGCATGAGTAGGCACCCACAAATTGGGAAAGCTTACGTCACAGGGCAGTGATGTAACCAGCCTACAAATGATCTATGTGGGCTGCAACCTATTAATGGAGATACAACCAAGATGTAGCCTAAGTCACTGACCAAATGACAAGATCAAGTACAGGTGCATGAGGATTAAAACCTAAAATCTAAAATAATTAGAACATTTTTTTTTAAAGAAGGGGTATTATACAAAATCAACATTGAGCTCTATATCATGTTATGTCATTTCCTTATCAAAAACATACAACAGAGTGTTGCTTTGACTCATTCAGGCACACTTGAGAAACCCTTGAATCTCCTGTGGTAGCCATGTGAAGCTGCCAAACACTTGCTGGTACAAAACCCCACCTATTTACACAAAGCTCCTCCCCAGAGCTCAGTCTGCCAAGCTCCCACCCCACAGAGCAACCCTCCTCCTCAAGCACTGTTTTGAGGATGTGCTGAAGTGGGAGGTTCAGTGGGAGGGAAGAGACAGAGGCCAACTTTGAGTCATTTAGATGAGGCAAAGTCAAATTTTTTTCTGATAGACTGTATTTATATAAGAAATTAAGGTAACATTTACTTAATCTATGTGCCTGGAAAACATAATACCTCCCATTTAAGCAATAAATGGCCGGTACTCAATATCCAATTATAGATTTTTTGTGTTTGTTTTTTTGTTTTTTCATCATAGTGCAGGTAATTTAGTTGTGCCACATTCTTTAGAATTAGCTTTAAATGAAGGTACTTTTCTTGGTCTCTGACTAAGCAATCAAAGTAAAACATGCTTTTTAATCATTTTAACAGGTAGTCCCTCACTCGTCACCTGGCAATGATTTATCGCAGTTTCAAAGCACAGCTTCAGCATTCATATATCCAAACACTTACAAGGACCTGAAAATACTTTAACTGTCGCCCTCACAACAGGAAATATCAAATTCCGTTTTTTTTAATTATTTTTAAAAATAAATACATGCTGAATATTGATAGAGAACATGTCTGAAGTATTCTTTCACACCTAATAATTTACAAAGTTCGTATGTTCCTAATATAGTCTAATGTATTACATGAGCTCCCATGTTGAATCTGTCAGAGAATTAGGTGTTTGATGAAATCAAACTACACTTATGGGACAAGAAACAGATAACCATGTAAAATTTAATCAATTTTCCTCTTCCCCCTCCTGTTTGACTTAACAGCCAGACAAGGAGTGGAAAGGGGAAGGTGATGCTGGGTGGGACACGAAACATATTCACTGCCATATACATTCTTTTACCATCTGCACTGGTTTTTCATGTGATTTTTTTTTCCATCCTTTAAATTTATAACTTGGTGGTTGCTTGCTATTGTACGTTACTCTGTATTGTGATTTTTGTTTTTGCCATTTTAAAGTCTCTTATCTTTTTACTGTAAAAGTAATGGGATAAATAAAGTATCTATCTATATATCTACCCATCTACCCCGTAGCTTTCTGTAATACTTGAGCTAAACAAGTTTTCTTATTGCTTGTCTGTCACCATCAGGCTGATGACAGAATAAGTTTTACACTTTTCTTTGTGTCTCAAAAGAACCTTTTTCATCAACGTTGCTGCAGCTTTTAAAACTGTCAGCACTGGGGACGACAATTCAGACAGCCACTCTGATTTTACAGAGCAAACTGACAGAAGACATTGTTTAAATTGCCCGTAGCCAAAAAACGCTGGATGATGATGTTTACCCGTGTTGGAAAGTGTGTGAGTGAGTATTCATCTACCTGTTTCGTTACCAAATTATCTAAAAAAAAAAGTAAAAGAAAGTGGAGAAATGTTGATGAAACTTGCAGAAGGTAATGCACTTCTATGACTGACTGACTTTTGGATATTACTCAATTTAAGATGGCTGCCACAGCCAACTAACTAAGTTAGTTTATGTTCAAGTTGATCTCCATTTCACATTCTGAATGCCATTATTTGTGCAAGATCTTTGTTTAAAATGTTACTAACTATTTAGACTTAACTCCTGTCTGGTAGAAAAACATCTTATAAACCAGTAGATGCATTTTAATGAAACATTTAGAAAAGGATTGTTGAATGTACAGTAAATCTAGAAGTGATTATGTGTTGAAATTAATCCAATTCAGGATGGTGGCCAGAGCTAAAACTATAAAATGCAAAATTATCAATTCTACAGATATTAAAAACATATTTAGTGTGGTTTTCGGTGAGAGTCACCCAAAACCCATTATATGAGTGTTACATATTCTCATCATATGGTTTTTATCTAAAACTCTGCAGGTTTGCAAAATACAATTATTTAAGAAATGTTTGGCCTTTATTTATGTAAAATTGTAAAATCCCAGAGGTTTTGCATTTTTTAACAAAAGCCTTGCACTAGGGAGAATCAGAATATAACAGTGAGTGCATTGTTTTGTTTGTTTGTAGAGGATGCATGAAAAAATGTTAGCATTCTTTTGAAAAAGACTATATTTTAAGAAGTAATACTTCTTAAGATTTCTTACCTCTCCATTAATACAATGTGGCCAAATTCTATAATATTTCAAAAGGCTATTCTCTAAAATGATATGGAGGTATAAATAAAGTATATGCCATAGACTGGTAAAAACAGAAGAAGAAAAACACTTTTCTCCTAACTTGAGACTATATATTTAGGTGTCTGATTTCACTACCATTTCAAAACCCTGGATTGTCTTTTTGAGTTGGCTGTGATTTCAGTCTTCTAACCTGGAAGTGATTTCTGTTATTTCAAGGTTGAAGCCCCTTCCAAGAACACCGTCCTGGCACAATGCTTTGGCTCCCTTATGTTTGAAAAAGATCAAAGTCAGTGAAGTATTCAGATTTACAGAAAGAAATTTTATTCAATCGACTTTCAAAAATGTTTCATTTGTATGTAAGAGATTTTTCCACAGAATGTTTTAACTTAGTCTACTCTGACATTTTGCTCTTTATCTGCAAATAAATTTAAATTAATGTCATTAGATCTTCAGTTCAAAATGGAAATGTCCAGCCTTGTTATTTATAACTACACCTTTAAACTGTATTGTCTTTATTTTATGTTTAATATGGGAGTACAGAACTTTGAAAAAATCCTATTTTTTCATATACTTTACAAACTGGATGTTATAAATTTGTATTGTTTAATTGATTCAATTTTATTTATTTGAGCACCTTTATAGAACCCCTTCACGCATCCACAAATATTTAGGTTTTGGAATCATGTGAGTTCATGATGGCTGCCACCGCTAAGCAACATTAGCAACTAGAATTATGGGCAGAACCCAGTTAATTTCACTGATTTTGAGACACAATATGGTGACATAGTAGCCAAGCCAACTTACACTGAGTGCTAACTGAGTCATGTCTCTTTGTTAGCAAAATATATCTGGAACCACTGGTCTGATTTTTACTCTGGCAATAGTTCTCATGATATCAATCATTTCTGTCTCTTAAAACATTGCTTGAAAAAATTGGACATACTTTTGTTTTTTACATATTATATATTTTTTTGTTTACATAAAATCAGAGGATTCAAACAAAACCATTTCTGCAAATGTATGGATCTTTCAGGTGGTTTCCAATAGTTTAATCATTGTTAATTCTAATACAAGTGAATAAGGTTTGTGAAAGTAAAAGGATTACCTGTTTGGTACATGATGTAAATGAAAGCTCATCAAAGTAGCTGGCAGCTGAAATATATAGATTTTTTTTTATGTGAGTGGCAGAAAAAAAGGCAAATAAATACTACCTAAAGAACAATATTAGTTGCAGGAGGACTTGAGGTGGGATGTACAACAGTGTTATTTCTCTCTCTTTCTATCAGCAGTCTCATCTCTCTGTATCTCACTTCCACTCTGTTTCACTCACTCATCTATAGGAACTCCTTATCTCCCAGCTAAGACAGTCTTCAGCAACACTGAGTCCACTGAAAGGATCATTGGTAGTTGTGAATCACAGTGGGATGGTGCAACACCATAATAAAAGCATTCATGAGGCAAGAGCAGAAAGGTTGGTAAGGGATGAAATACGATGTCAAAACATCCAGAGATGAGCAAGATCATTTCTGTGATTTTCCAGTTTTCCTTCATACTCCATGTTAGCATATTTTATATTGTTCTCTTCTTGGGTTTTACTCTTGAAAGTTGTCCTTCAGCTTGCTTTTCATCCTTCACCTGCCTTCTAAGTGAATTGCAGCAGGCATCTAAATACTGCACATCAAGTGCCAAAGAAAGCACAAACAGGCAGGAGATTATATTCCCATTAAAATCTTGGCTGCTCTCATTGATATTGACACAGCAGAGATTCCTGTTGCTGCGAGGGCAAACAGGGGAACTTGTGCATGAGTATGCACACCCAAAAAACACTCTGCAACGGCTCTCTGTGCTGTACTTAAACAACACCGTCAGCCTCCAAAAAGGCCTGCTGCTGGCTTTTTTTTATTTTTTTTTTGAGGGGGCTCTCTTGACAGCCACACTATCACCCTGTGTTGCTTGGAGGGTATATCAAAGCTCTGCAGCTCCCTCAACGCACAGAGCTGAGTTGTGTTACAGAGGCAGTGGTGTGTACATACGCACACTGAGATAGTGTGATGTTAAGTAAATACACCCAGCAGGTGCAAAATACAAACTTGCTGAAAGGACAAGAAAAAAAAAATCCAGAAAATTGCACTCAAAATGCTTACAATCCCAAATACACACCACCTTCACAGCCAGCAGAATTCTCCATGAAATGGAGTGGCTGGGCCGCTGTTCTACCTATTGGTTTCACAGTATGCGAGCATGTCTCTTACATATGGCAATAAATGCAGAGTGTATTTGTCTGTTCGCATGCCTGAGGGAGTTGCTGGTGCATCAGAGAGATTGTGGAGCCAGACTGTTGTTCCCATTTAGAAGAGATAATAGTTTGGAAACAGAGGTCACTGAATAAATCACAAAACGTGTATTTATTTTGAAACTGTATTGTTACCAAAAAACAGTAGATTTGCATCAGACATGTCCCCCAACCCGTTTGTTACTAGCAAAGCCTTTCGAAAGGAATCCAATCTGCTCAAAATTGATCTGAACACGACAGTAACACAGCTGCACAACAGGCTGTGAGATTTATCATGGTGCTTTTTTTAAATTATTCACAAAATAAAAAGGTCATCTGCTTCTTTTGTGTCGTTCTAACTTTTACAACCTCAATTAACACAGAATCAACATCTGTTGGTCATTATGTTTCTCTCAATTTCCCCAGAAAGTCACATTGGGAGGTTTATCATTGTGATATTAAAGTAGTGGGGAAACAGAAACTTGAGACAAACCAAGTTGACAATTCTCATTTTCTTTTAATCTACAGTACATAGCATGTCATTTCTACAACTTTCATTACCAGATCATCTCATTTTGGTCAAATGTCATGCAATATTGCAAAATCAGGGTATGTGCTACAACATGAAGGTTCTCTTCAATACCTGTCAATTTGACTGAGTTAAAGCAATTTCTGTGTTGGTTAATGATGATTGGTTGAGGTGGCCATTGTGAATTGAGTTGTACATCCAATGATTATTTTTTTCATTTTAATCAAAATCTGTCCAGAGGTTCATACTTTGCAACAAATGAAACATGGTTGACACATATCTGACACCTTAGTTGATTAGAAATATGTATAGTCTGAAGACATTTATAAAAGGTTTACTACCTGTACATCAATGCCTCTTGTCTAGGAATCCTTCCTAATTCCTATTTACTTCTTGTGTTCTGACCCTTCTGCAGCTTAATTCCCTTCTGTCCACTAATAAGTGATCAGTCTGAGAGCAGTAAATATTGATCGGAGAACTCCCACACCATGGCACCAGTGGGGTGTCCAGTCAGGCAGCAAAGGCTGGCAGACAAGGTTTTAAAAAGACAAACACCATCTTCAAAGTTTGGGTCCTCAAGGCACCATCAGCTCTGTAATTTATCTTTGCCTGATCACAACAGTTTCCATGAGGTTCATCTCTGACAGGCCTTGTAGCCTTTCATTTATTAGCTAGTCTAAAAAGTATTTGTGTCTGGAGAAAAAAATTGTTAAACATCTACATGTATTTCTTATATGAGAAAAGCTTGATAAAATATGCCATTGTCATTGTATTTATCATACTACTTACTAATATTACAATCACCTACCTCTAAATTAGTGGATCATATTTAACATCAACAACAAATCAATCTTTAAAATAATAGGAGTTTTAAATTTCATGGCTGATCTAACTTTATAGTACAACACACGTGAATGTGTAAATGAGGGCACAGATTCTAGTGTAAAGTGATTTGAGTATCCTGGTTATGTAGAAAGGCGCTATATAAGTACAGTCCATTTACCATTTACCATTTATAATATATATCTATATATATATAGTACAGACCAAACATTTGGACACAGCTTCTCATTCAAAGAGTTATCTGCGTGCATTCTTACCGCAAAATGACATAGAAGCAGCAGAACTAGCAATCACAACAATTTATTTTTTAACACCATGACTCAAAAATCTGTTTCAACAAATCACCTCCCCAAACTGCCGTAAAACCTATCAATCTGTCAAAGAAAATTATCATTCCAATAATTGTCAGTGTTGTCAGTGCGATTTATGTTTAGCTTCCACAACGTTTATTTAAGCATATGTGCTCTGAAATTGCAAACCTAAATAAATTGACCAGCGCTTCAGAAATTGCGCAACTAAATTTTGAATTTTGCCCACCACTGAGTATGTGTGTGTTTAATTTTTTAAGGTTCTTTAGGTACTTCAGTGTGACTGATTTTCATATGTTGGTGAACTGGAATGAAGGGAATTTGTGATCAATAAATGGAAGTTTAAATAATATAGCAGAAAACAAGTTGAATTTCTTCTAAAAACTACATTCCAGTCTCTGACTCGAATCAACTCCACCAGCACACAGCAGCCGTCAGTAGGCCTCAGAGTAAGAAGTCATTGGCACCTTATCTGAAGCTAAACAAACACAACTCTCAGGAGCAGCATCTGTCCCAGGCTGAATCTAAGGAGAGGCTGCACACAAGAACTAACCAAAACCTCTTCCCCAATAATAATTGATGATTCAACCTTTAACATCTGGCAGCACAATGGATCAGTGGTTAGCACCGATGCCTCACAGCAAGAAGGTCCTGGGTTCGATCCATGGTTCAGACCTGGGGTCTTTCTGTGTGGAATTTGCATATTATTGTTGTGCTTGCATGGGTTTTCTCCAGATATTTTGGTTTCCCCCACACCCCAAATCATGTACAATAGGTTGCCATTTTGTCAAATCTGTTTGTTAGATGCATATCAGACACTGATTTCTGCCTTTTTTTCATGCACTATGTATGTTTTTGGAAAACAAGTAAGTATAATAAGTGCTATGTATTGTTATCATTGTACAGTACTTTATGTTCCCATACATAGTCCCTAAACAATCATCAAAACTACAACTTGTTTGAAGGAACTACATGAAACAGGTTGTTTCAACGTAAAGATAGATTGCCCTTAAGCATCACACAGTCAGTTTACAATATTTGCTTTAAGCCTTGTCAGACTAAATTTAAGGGCTAATAGTGATTTTTTTGGCTGCTCCCTTGGAAACTTGCATGATTTTGCAATTACATTTTTAAGGTTTATGCCCTTGCTGACACAACTACAGCCAATATGTGTGGAGCAGAGGGCTGCCATCTAAGGTGTCCAGGGGAGAAGCAGCTGTTAAGGGTCCAGCAGTGGGGCAAATAAGAGTGGAAAGATGTGGATGCTTCATTTTTCACACCCAACTTTTTGTTAACAGTTAGGAGAGTTGAACCTGCAACTTTCAGTTCACAAACATATCTTTTCTAACATCTGTGCCACAACTCTCCAAAGTGACAATAAAAATGAAAAAAAAAGTAATTGACTACAGCCAAAGGGTGGCACCATGTCTAACTGAATAGTGGCCAAAAGTTGTCTTGAGGCTCAAACACCTCATCAATTTAGCTTTACACTGATCTTCACAGTTTATGTAAAATGGGTCTTTTTTGATGAAGAAAAATATGAACTAGTTAAAAAACAGCAAAACATACATGCTGTTCATCATTTGTAGTCAGGTTTGCAAGTCAATAATTGGTTATATCGTTTCAGACAACAAGTGCAAACAAGACAGCTCACAAGACACAGAATCCTCCTGCAACCCCCATACCTCAACAGACTTCAAAGCAGATAAAAGTGCACATCTGCTGGGTGCAACACTGTCTTCCAGCCCTGAGGTCCCTGCAGAGAGATAACCATGCAGAGCTCTAAACACCCCCAGACAGACTCTTATTCCTCTGGCTTAATGTCCTTGCGGCTGAGGGTAATGCAGAGAGATGGATAGCCCCGACCTATCCCTTCTCACCCGGGTCCATAGCTTTGAGATTGCATGTCTGATACTTTCCTTCATTTCTCAGTTTGTAGCAACCAAACTTCAACCTCTCATTCTTTTACCTCCTCCCACCAAACCCTCAACCCCCACCACTGCCAGATCGATGTGGCTCACTGATGTGCTGTCCGTCAAATCCAGAGGCTAAGCAATATGCCACCTACCCATAAGGTGTGATGGGTGCGAGACAGTGCATGAAATAGAGGTAATACACACACACGCACACACACTGCTATGTGCTCACTAGTTCCTAAAACGGATCACTCAATCTGGTGCCAAATGATGAGCATTTTTTCAAGCTGTTGTGCCATCTTTCTCCTCAGCTCTTTTCCCCTGTTCTGTCTCTCCACTCCCATCCTTGACATGTCATGATCAAATGGGTGCTTTCAGAGTTCAGCAACTGACCTGGACTTCAGGAGGCCACTGTTCCATCACATCACCTTTCCAACTTGCATTTTTTATCTCCATCACTTTATGCCTCTATCACTCCTCCATCACCTCACATCCCTTTTTCCCCCCTCTTTCTCCGACTACAAATCTTACCATTTGTCTTCCTCTTGGGATGAGAAGGTTATAGTGAAATGGAAGGGTGGCCACAAGCATGAAATGAAAACAAGGCTGATCCACCATAACATTCTTGGATCAATGCCAAGAAGACGACAAACACCTCAGCCTCACTATATATTTTTAAATGACTCCATTCCCTTATGTTGCCCAGGCCTAGAAAATACTGAAAAGGCAACTAAAAACAAACCATATCAATATGACAAAACATTGACTTCTTTCTACCAGAAAATTATCAACATCTAACATACTGCATGACTGTATAGTCTGTGAAGGCTATGTCAGAATCACATGAGTTGGGTTTTATTCCTTACTATGTTTTATTCCTTACTGCTGTATATATCAAAGATAAATTTGTCTTTGCATCATGGCATCCAAACATCCCTTTCCTCCATTAAGATATTTTTAATCTGAAAATGACTGAACTTTAGTATTACAAGCTCAACAGATAAGCAGTCCCATCAGGTCTGGTGGGGCTGTGTGGGGGAGGCACAAGGGAGTAAGGCAGGAACTCAGCTGCAGACTGATCCACAGGGAGGAGCTTTGTGTAAATAGGTGGTGCTTTGTACCAGAAAGTGTTTAGACAGCTCCAAATGGCTACCACAGGAAATTCAGGGATGTCTCAACCATGCATAAATGAGTCAAAGCAACACTCTGAGTATGTGTTAGATGAGGAATTGACATAATAACACATAATAAAGCTCAAATAGTTTGTTTTTGCATGCCCCCCCCACAAACTTTAACAGTAGCAAACACTTGCTCTTGCACATGCTTGTACACACAATCTCACATACAAACAAGTCCTCTCTCTCTCTCTCTCTCTGTGTGTGCGTGTGTGTGTTTGTGTGTGTGTGTGAGTGTAGTGTGTCACTTTACAAAAGCCAGAACTGAAAGCAGAATTTTATTTATGTGTGGAAATTGTGGCTAAAAGTTCATTCCACCCCTGCATACAAATAACATGATTTCAAATGCAAGCCAATAATTGAACACTGGCAAGCAGAAAACCAAGGCAGTGATTTTCTTTTGTTCCCAAGATGAACCTTAACAATCAGGATGAAGAAAGACAATACGAAGATTTAACACCTTTGCTCTTAATTTTACATAAAATTTGTTTACTTGTGATCACGTTTAAAGTCAATCAGGGAAGCAAGATTAACTGTGAGTTCCTGCTGGTAATGATACGACATGAGGCCTCGTTTAAAGCCAGCTCTGAAAGTGGTTCTAAAAATGACTCATTGGAAATGAGTGCAGAACTACACACACTGGTGTAAATCAAATTCCCTTTCTGAGTAATTACAATAATAGTTACAGTAAATATTTCACATGTAAGGGAAACAAACATTATTAACACTTTTCTCACTGGATTGCAATAATTCTTAAGCTCTGGTTAGATGTATTAATAACAATATTGCAAGTGAACAAATCACAGTATATATAGATAGATAGATAGATAGATAGATAGATAGATAGATAGATAGATAGATAGATAGATAGATAGATAGATAG
>JARVJO010000155.1:8322471-8337341 GCA_031762555.1 Cynodonichthys magdalenae
AGATGATTTTAGTGCATCAGGACACAAGTCCTGTCTTTGTGGTAAAAACTTTGGACTCGCAGTCTGCACAGCGCTCTGCCACAGCACATGACAAAATAATGGACTGGGCAGAGGGAGAATAAAACAAAGTAGAATTTGCATTACATGAGTCGTACATTAAATATTCATATGAAATATTTTTTATGAACCCCTTACATACAGTAGCTGTTGGATGAGAATTTGTTGCGAGGCTGAGATGATAGGAAGGAAAGCGGGTTTACATGCATTACATTCCCCTCCTCTGTAATGCATTTTCATAAAATTCTATTATGGTGTCTTATTATGTGCGAAAGGCACATTTGATGCACAAATGAGCATTAAAACATGAAGTGCCAGAGTTCAATTGCCCTTATCCCATTGGTGATGGTGGAATATTACTCTGCAATACTGCACTGGCTCAACAGTCCCCTTTTACATACATATGCAGACACTTACCTGCTGGCCACTGAAGTAAAGACTGAATTATAAGGAAGGCACTTCATGTGAGGGGATTTTTTAATATAACAATGACTCAGTGCCTTTTAAATAGCTATTAGCATGCTGGTATGTCATAAATTACTTTTGCACAGGATACCATTGATGCTTTTTTTAAATACACCCAGTGGGAAATTCACAGTACATCAAAAAATGGTGAGATACATGCTGAATTATAACATGATCTGCATGTTTAAACAATGAATTGTAATGCAACACAAACTGTTTTAAGACTGCTTCCTTTTCAGAAAACTTCTAATCATTTTGTATAATTTCTCCTGACTAAAAAAGTAGTCTCCATTTGAGACAGTGAGAAAGCCTTGCAGTGCAGGTCATTTTCCTTTTGTTTTTAGTACCCAGCTCTTGCCCCGCCCTCTTGCATCCATTTCCCATCTCCTCATCAGTCCATTTATGGCTTCGGTCCCTATTCTTCAGAAGTGAATTGTGTGTGCCAAAACCCTTTCTGTGGTTTCCTCTAGTTTTTGCTGCCACATCAGCCTGTTTGAGTTTTATTCTACCCTCTCTCTATGTGTCGACCTAAATTCCTCAGTCCCTATCATCTAGGAACTATGACAGAAACTACCTCAAGCAATGACAATATCAAGAACAAAATTTTTAAAAATATATGCTTTTAAATTTTTTTTTAAATGTTTTTAATTAACAGAAGCTTTAAATACCTTGAATGACTGCATATTGCCTGCCACCTCTCATGCCACAATTTTAAACTAAGGACATCGTATGATGAGAAAAGTTTGAGTCAGCAGTTTTGGTCATACACTAAAAATAAATCTACAAAATCTGGGATAAGTTAGTTTTCAAAGTTTGTGTTCAGGATCACTCAGCTAGTGCAACATCAAATGTTTAGAGCAATATGAATTGACTAAGTAATAGTTGTTTTAGTTTTTGCTAAACTAGATTAACCATGGTTTCATTAAAATATATGCAGTGGTGCATTGTATATTTTAACAGGTTAACACGACTGAGCCCTGCCGTTAATCTGTCTTGAACAACAATGATGATGCACTTTGACTAGTGCTCAGAATATGTATTTGTTAATGACTCTCAGCTACTTCACATCAATGTTTATGCAACTGTTTTAAATTATATTCCTATTTTTATTTACTAAGGTCAGTTGGCTATAATACACATCTTTATCTGGGGAACATTGATATTTAATTAGTTGTAGATGTACATGCATTGATGCATTTATGCAAATTTCATTCAGATCTATCCACAATGCAAACAGGAAAACATGTTGAATCACTATTGCCAAAGTGTTTTGGGGAAAAAATACACAATACATAATACACAAAGTATGTGTTGGTGATGATACGCAGCTACCACTACACCAAAATGTAGCTCAATATTTCTAAAACTAGCTGGATTACATCCACACAACCACACAGTGGGAAGAATATCACTATTTGGCAGGCCATATTTTTTATT
Organism: Cynodonichthys magdalenae; assembly: GCA_031762555.1. NCBI lineage: Eukaryota > Metazoa > Chordata > Actinopteri > Cyprinodontiformes > Rivulidae > Cynodonichthys > Cynodonichthys magdalenae. The sequence goes on from JARVJO010000155.1 coordinate 8,324,431, forward strand.
AAAAAAAAAAGTGTGTTCCATATAAATTTGGGTCATCACTTGATAAAAAGCCTGTTTACTGTCGGTTTGACTTGTTTTATAGCCTCTTTTAATTCTCATTAAAGACCTTAATAGCTTTTATTACATACCCAGCTCTTAGCCTTCCTGCAACAAAGTGGAGCATTTTGAAAAAATGCCAAAAATACTCACGGAAATGAGAGAAGCCAGACGAAGGGATAAAGGAGGGTTGGGAAAAAAGGAGCAGGCTGTAATGCATGAAAACATTTCCAATCACAAAAAACACTGAGAGACATCCCAAACTTTTTTTTCTTTCAAAATGGGTATCTACCCCTCAAAATTTATTTAAAGTAGTGGGGACATTGTTCCCAAACTTTATCTGTGTTACATTTGAACTAGCCAACATGATGAGGAAATAATATAAATAATGTGATAATTTAATGATAATGAATGTGGGCAAGGGGGGGGGGGGCTTGCCCCTCTCCTTCTCTTTGTGTTTTGTATTGGAAACACTCGACTTAAAAAGTCAATTTGTTTTTAATGAAATTTATAATTCTTATAAAAAAATGTCATTGTTGATGTCACAGTTCATTTTATAATGTAAAACCTAGTGTTGTTTGAAGGAATGCATATTGCCTTCCACGTTTCATGCCAGAATTTTGAAGTTGGATAATATGCTGAGAAATGGGAAAGCTTTTGCTGTTTTGTTCATTCTTTGAAAGTAACATGCACATTCACATAAACTATATGCATGATCCATTACCAACTGGAATATACTGTATGTTGTGAATGAGCCTCAACAACTATTGCACAAAAATATTGCACGATATCTGCAAAACTGACAGAGATACAGTTTTTCTTTTGTTTTACTTATTTGGCTATGGAGGCCAACTAGTGTTGTTTAGATTAGTTGACTCAGTCCATTAGCAGGATTGAGTTAAACTCAGTTTTAGATGTCATAAGGTACATTTTTTAAAGATTTGTTTGTATGAGTTTACTTGTTTCTGCTACAGTGTGAGTCATTTTAACCAACAAAATTAGGTCATCTTCCTGGTTCTAACTTTTTTGCAGAGTTACTGTGCTAAACTAGTTAGGTTTAGATGTATGGTGTGAATTAAGTTTTGCTTAAGGTTAGGAATAACAGTTAGTTAGTGAAAAGGGCTGGGTTAGGCATAAATGCACATACAAAAATAAATGGAAGTCAATACAAAGTCCTCAGTTTGATGGAAGTACAAGGATGTGTGTGTAGTGTTTCATGCCTCGCCTCTCACAGTAGCAGGTGTGTTTTAACAAGCTAATCAAACAGTGTCCACCTGTTTTTAATTCAGGTGAGACACTTTTGAAAGACCTCTGGGCAGCTGGTAAAGGCCGAGGATTATACTCGACAACAGTTGAACACATGGTTGCACAAGGGAGGACGCACACCACCTCAAACACAACAGATGTGCACAACAACAAGTGCACACATACTGTTTTATCTGTTCAACATTATTCTGTAATCCAGAGGGTTCAGGGTGACTGATTCACGGGGAATGCACGTTGTTATTATTTTTTTTTTTCAACTAACTGTTTTGATCCAAGACTGACATTTAATGGTAAAGACCAATATCCTTTTCTTTTATTTTTTTTCCCAAAAAAGTAGATAGGAAAATAGTAGTAACTGTTAAGCTGGTTGTTTGTGTAGAAATTAAATTGATTGACAAATGGATTAAAATGTATGTGCTAGTTTAATATTTAGATAGCTGGTTTGTTAAAATATTTAAGCATAAAATAGAACTAATAAGTACAGTTGGGTGGTATTGGTGTTTTTTCATACCAAGGTATTATTTTTAGATAATACTACAATATAAGGTATTACTGAGGGGTATGATCTGTGCTGTGTTAAATAACAAATAATTAATGGAAAAAGAACTGCTTGTGAGCATTTATGTGCATATAGCTTGAAATTCTATAGCCAGAGAGAGGTGTGGAAAAAAAGCTGCTCTGAGCTGTTGCTGTCACACAATCTGCTGATGGAGCAGCAGGAATCACCGTATGGCTCTTGCCCCTTGGTATGGTGCTCAGATCAAAATATGTCCAAGTAATCTAGGGTTTTAAATTTCAAAATAATCTGACTCTTACCACGGTTGTATCTGTGCTGCTGCATACTTTTAGACAGTCTTTGTGCTGACAACGTTTGTAGTTATTTCCACTTCTACAGCAAGGAATTCACAAGTCTCATGAAAACAAAACAAAAAGAAAAAAACAAAAGCTGAATTTGTAGTGGTTTGAAAAAATAAAAAATAAAAAAAGGGAAAGGAAACTAGTGCTGTAAAATATTTTGTGTACTGTACACAGATAGCTAACTTAATATGTATAGCTAATATTGACTAAATATAAGGGCCAGGTAAAGAATTTTGGTGCAGAGGCAGGTATATAACGTTAGTTACATATCTTTGATAACATCACTTACCATCTTTGTTCTTCTTTCTAAATGAAAATAAAAGTTTGAAGTAGTCCAGTGTCTGAAAGTCACTGTATGCTTTCATCTGGATGTTGTTTTACAAATATTTATGATTTATGTAGCTGAACTATATTACTTAAGATTTTGCAAATATCTTTATACGCGCCCAGACAACCACTGCTCACTTTCTTGGAATGGTGCGTACAGGTGAAAGGAATAGGGATGGGCAACAACGGAAACAAAAATATGCAATTAGCACTGACATGCTTGTATTTGAATCGGTACATTTTACATCCAATGAAAACAAGCATGTTCACAATATTTCACATGAATTTCAAAGTAGTCTGGCAATTAAATGATATTTCTAGTTGTGGTCATGACTGATCTTGAAATAAAATCCAGTCCAAAATGTCTGAGACAGAGACAAGACCAAGTACAAATGCAGTCAAGTTCGAGATTAGACCATCAAAAAGTGGTCTTGAGACTTATTCAAGGACAAGTGTCCTAGTGTTCTATAACACCTTGCGTATGTAACATTATGGAGTGTCTTCTGAAAGAGCCTAGAAGTTTTCATAGAGGAAATTTGGCACATCACCTCACATAATTTTTAGATACTGTCACCATATTTTGATACCGAAGTATACCACAATACCGTCATAGCACACAAGCCTACCAAAAAGAATTGACATTGAAAATTTCTTAAGTTACTAAGCAAGAACACCATGTAAACATTTTACTTCATGATACTTTGCTGTACCTTCTTTGGTCCTATTTTATTTCTCTTTACCTCTAAATTAAATTTTCAACACACACACATACACGTGCGTGTTTAAATTAGTTTGCTTGTATTTTGCCTATAGATATCTTGGAGAGAACTGCACAGCAGCCCAACATTTAATGTGCTTTTGTTGAGCCTGTGTTGTCCTCGGTATTGATTTATTCATTTCTTTTACATTTGCTGCCCCATTTTGTCCTGCCATAGTTCTTGCTCAAGCCATTCTTATTATTTTAATCATGACAGACTTATGCATTGACCAGGTGCATGTAGAGTAATTATGAGGAAATGAACCTGCGGGATGCACGGGCCATTGACCAGTATATTGACTTTGACTGCCACCACAAGCAATTAAACTTAAGCTGCTGTGCATCAACAGAATCCCCAACCTTGCTTTATCATCACCCTCCAAAGAAATGCACACAAACGCACACACACACACATACAAACTAGATTCAAAGTGTCCATAAAACACTTAGTCAGCGTATTTATTTATGTCTCTTTGGAAATAATGTCATTACTTTATCAAAAATAAATAAGTAAATAACTAAAATAAAAAAAATAAAGAAACCATTTATTATTTCAGCAACTTGAAATAGTGCAGTCTTTTACAAATTCCAAAGGAGTCAACTTTTTCTAGTTTTTCCTTTTTATTTTTATTTTTAACCTAAATAAGACATATGTTTTTTGTTATTAACCAAAGGCTATTTAAGGTCTGTCAAGTCTGAGAAGTAGCTCTTTGTTGTTTTGCTTTTCTTTTTTTTTTTAACATTTCTGGGATCAATGCAGTCTAACCTTTAAGTACATTTGTAGGGACATCCACTCTTGGGACTTTTGCCACCTTGTCTGTAAAGTTTTCAGCCTGTGGATAATGATTGCTGACTACTAAAGGTAGATTGATCTTATGTCCTCTAAGATCATGGCAGTTCACCATTGTAGAACTGTAAATCTCATCTGAATGCTTCACATCAGTAAACTGCAAAAACTTTCTCTCCGAGAGGTACTCACACTCACTAATGATCAGTTAATCGAGCTGCTAATCAAGTGCATTAAATTAGCAGCACCTGGCTATTAGTTTCTCTCCTAATTGCTAATGAAGCAATAGCGTGACTTGGTTTTCACAGATTGCGTCTGCTTATTAAAAATATGGAATGATTTATTTTTTTCTTTTGAGGTTGAAATTACATATTTTAATCTGCATGTACTGATAGGTTAAACACTAGAAATGAAACAAGGTCTAACTACAGTTTACCAAAAATGTAGTATATCATAATATATAGGCTCTTTTTATTAAGTGTAACATGAACGACTCCTGACGTGATTCCTTGACCTTGGTCATGTCTCCTAAATATCAAGAGCTTTGCCTTCTGGCTCAGCTCTTGCTTTACCACGACAGATTGGTACAGCGCCCACATCACTATTCAATGGCTCAAAGTATATTTTGTTAACACATAGAAAAACACAGTCACAGTGGACATGATCACCCACCTGTCATGGTTAGTGAACTATAACAACATTAAATCCTTTTCGTACGATAAAAAAAAACTGTTCTGCTTAAAAATATTTAGGTTTCCAGTCACAGCCACCTTTGGGGAGCTTTGGTCAGTCAAACAATGGAATTCACCAACAGTTAACTGGTCGAAGCTTTTTGCAGGTGAATGTGTAAAACAGCAATAAAATGTCACAACTGTTTTAATTAGTTCTTTGGCAAATGCTAGCTGGTAGTCTTCAAAATATCACTGTGAGTTTTGAAAAATCCACTGAATAAATAAAAGAAAAAGGAAAAAGAAGAAAAAAAGGAGTGAAACTTCTGGAAAAGGGCACCAGTAACATCTGAAAAGAAATTAAATGGCCGCATTACATTTTTATACCAATTACACATGTTGATGCAGGTTTTAAAAGTTGTTGGACAAGAACTGTCAAAAAAGCATGTAAATGCATCAAAACAGATATATTCCCATTTGTGTAACATGGTTTCCATCAGTGTAATATGTTTCCAGTATACTAATTAGCTCTCAAGAGGCTGTGCATGTGTGCCACCAAGCTTGACTTGTTGTACTGAATGACAGTGATTTAGTGGCTTTCCCCGTAGTCTCATGTCCTCTGTGACAAAATATAACTACGGCCTTTCTGGATTTGCAAGAGATATTAAAAATGCAGGAGAATCTGGCTCATAGTTGAATTACCTATCCCGCATTCATCAGATGTGACAGATGACACAAAGCTTCACAAAGCCACCAGCTTCACATCAACTCCCCCCCTGCTCTGCTGTCCTTTTCCATCCATCCAGTGGATTGTTACCTTGTAATGTTGGTACACATGTTCCTGCAATTACGCACAGTCTCGATGGGAGTGTATGTAAGTGCAAAGTTGCGCATTTGCTGGAGGACACCGCCTGCCATTTTTGATCCGTCTGCCCTTCAGAGAGTGTTTCAGAGCAGAGGATTAGTGTTGGGCTGGCTGTCAAGCAAACAGGAGTACTGCTAGACTGGTACTGTTGCTCCAACAGAACTCCTTAGTGTCTAGGGGACTGTGAGCACATATTGACTAAACACCCAGGTTGAGGATTTAACTGGCTGGTGACACAGTGTCTAAGAGGAAAGGATTTGAAACTGTCACAGCACACACAGGTCAATCTTCATGCTGCTGGAACTCACGCCGCATTTAACTCACTTCCCTCCAGACACCTTTTCAACCCTGTATCCCTATTTTCAGGATGCCAGCATGTTTGGAAAATGTAACCCCAATGCTACATGGCAGGAAAAAGATGGGTGAGCCAAGCTCCATGGGAAATGGTACAGTCTTTGGACATGATTTCTCATTATCCAAACCCAGATGTGATCAAATGTGACCTTTGGGTATTTCTTTGGGAAGAACAGCTACAGAATTGCAAGCTCACCTGGAGTAAGGTGCTGATAAAGCAGATGGTTTTGGGCATCTCTGAGAATCTAGATTGACACCGTGGTAATCATTATAATGGCAGCATGTTTGCGATGTGCATTGGCTGTCATATGTCAGTAACACCAACAAGGGCTGCTCAAGGCAGAAAGGTGAAAATTACTTAACTGTCCTGTGTGGCAGGTGCATAGTGTTTTTTTTTTTTATTTTGTATGTGTTTTTTTAGAATGAGATGTGATTCTGTTGCAGGTTCCTCCTATGTTTGTATTTTTCTGTTGTGGACTAACAGGCAACTCTGAGTCCTGTGGATGTGTCAGCAACTGGGAAGATAACACACTTCTGCTAGCCTGTCTGTAGATGGTTGGCCAGTTTGGCAGAACATTTACGCCCCCCCCTCACACACACACACACACACACACTCTGATATATGTATGTGTGTATATATATATATATATATATAAATATGTATATATGTGGTTTTTAATGTTACTTTATTGATGTTTCAATTAGTGCTTGTTTTCTGATCAAGACAAAAAAACATTAACCCTTCCACATGTGTCTCAGTGATATTCAATCCATTATAAAGTCATAATATTACGGCATTAAAGTAGTATGAAATTAAATACATAATATTACGATATTAAAGTCATAATATTATGAGAATAAAGTCATAATATTACAAGATTACAGTCATAATATTACGAGAATAAAGACGTAATATTACGAGACTAAAGTTATAATATTACGAGTAAAATGTCGCAACATTCTAAAATTGAAGCCATACTATGCCCTTTACATGAAAAAGCATTTACTACTGCATTAAACTGAGGAATGTTGAGCAACTTGTCGTTCCAGCACATTAGCATCAAATTATTAGTAGTAGGTCTTGTAAATGTGCAAATGACCATATGATAAACTCGATCAAGCCATCGTGTAAATAATGGGTGCATTGATAGATTTAATCGTGACAACTTTTTGATCATTTTGTCATGCGTTATATTGATCATAGTACTTTTAATAGTGTAATTATTATTTTAATGTATTAAAAGATCACGGGGTGTTCTTTTTGTCTCTGGGAAGTGGTAATCATGCTTTGGGTGCAAAGTTTATAGGACAAGTCTGTTGGGTCAGGTCAACAAGTAAACATCACGCTCTGGGTACAAAGTTAATGAGTTACTTTGAGGATGCAAGCAGAGGCTTCCAGTATCTGTTACGTAATAAGGCAAACATCACAAGTAGACGTGACAGAGAAATGTACTGCCTAGCCTCTAACTGATACAGAACTTAGGTCTTTACTATAAATATAGAATGAATAAAAGCATCGTTAGACTCTTACTGGCCATTACAGAAGGGAAGTATCAGTCTCCAGATTTGCATTTCTGCTCATATGGGTTTTGTAATAACTAGTAACAATTGTAATAAATATTGTGATAATTCTTCTCAGGGGTTTTCTACAGTGATCCTTCCAATCTAACAAACTCGGTAACGAGGAAAAGGTTATTTTTGTTTCATAACAGTCTTCACATAGCTAAATTTGGATGAAAGCATTTTACACTAACAGTGACCCAAGTCATCGTGGACTAGCTACTTCATAATAAACACAGAGAGATGCAGGTGTTGGGAAAAATCAGAAAAGCAAATGGACATGTAAAATTATGACTATTTACTCAGATTATTATAACTTTTTTTCTCGTAAAATTACGACTTGAATCTCGTAATATTATAACTTTATTTTTGTAAAATTACAACTTTAATCTCATAATATTATGACTTTATTCTCATAAAATTACAACTTTATTCTCATAATATTATGACTTTAATCTCGTAAAACTAATGATAAAAATCTTGTTGTGTGGCCCTAATACTAATAGTTTGAACATGTGTGACTGCTTAAATGTATACACCTAACCAATAATAGTCAGATATGTGTTAATGGATTTTTAGACATATATTTTCAGCATCTATTTTTAAATATTTGTGTCTCTATAATTTTCTATTTAAATATAATGGGCATATACTCCAAGTACTTTTGCACTACGTAGTTCTAAATCAAGCAATGCAAGAAAAAAGAGGTAGCTTTTTATAAAAATGAAAAATAGGTGACAAACACTCTCCTTTAGTAGTCAATGTGTAAAGGTATGGGCTGATTAAAATTATACAGTTCTAGCTGGCAAAAAACAAAGTTACATTTTCACCATGACTAAAATAGATTACAATTGCCAAAGAAACCACTTGAATCACTTCCAGTCCCCTCACATCTATTTGAAACTTTAACTCTGTGGATTACTATTAAGCCAAAGTGGATGTTGTGTCATCACTTGCTTCTCATCCTAACTGGGCTATAGATGGAAAAAGATTACTGCAGAGACACTCACCCAGCCTGCCACAGCAGTCCAGCATTTCATCTCTCACTGTGATTAAATAGGAGACATTTGCACCCAATAAGTTAATTCATCAAAACTGTACATTGTGGGATGTAGGGGTTGTATTCATCACATTTTGGTCAAATTCATGTTGGCTTGCATAAAGCTCAAATGGACATGCATTACACATTAGTCTTTTGGAGAAGGTGTCTCTGCAGAGAATCAGAGCATCAATATTGCAATCAAAATAAAAAATCAGAGGTTAGAAAGAACAAGATAAAGAGCAGCTTTTTTTTGTAATAAGAAGCTTTGTAGTAAATGTATTAAGTCCCCCATTTACACATATCTGACTATTTTCTAAATCTTTTTTTCTTCATTTAAAAAATAAAAATTTAATTATTCTAAGATAGAGGCTGAAATGCTGCTCCTGAGCCACTATGATGAGAACATCCACATCAATATATACATAGAACATCTATATAACATTCTTTGTTTGACTAAACATTGTTTCCTAAGAAATGTAATAATTTTGAAACCAATGTACAATTTATTTTCATTATAAATTATTTCCTTTCACAATCAAAATTGAACTAATAGGATTAAAATACAGCAAGACTAAAAAAAATTGTTTTAAAAAGTCAAGCAAAAAAGGTAATCGTCCTTGTTTTGGTTGCTAAACCCAAAGCAAAAGATGGTTCTCAATGACGTCCTCATCCGGGACTTTTTCGCCCTCCACACCCCATTCGTGGGCTAGCATTTAGCTTGTAGCAATAATGGGAGAATCACAAAAGCAGGGGAGAAAAAACTGCAAAAAGGCCACTGAACGACGTAGACGAGCATTACCAGGATCATAATACATTTTATTTAAAATGTGCCTTTCAGGACATCCATGGATCCACTGAATAATAAATCTAAATCAAGGTATTTAGCTTTATTGACAGTAACGATCCTTGCGAGCTGCAGAGCTGACACAGAGGCTGTGTTGACATGACTCTGTGTGACTTTCTCTGATAGTATTAGTACTTTTTGTGATTATAATCTGATGCTGTCAGTGTATCTTACATGCCCTTTGTCAAGGCCAGGGTAGATTGCATAATGTTCAAAACACTTTACTGTGCATAGTGCGCAACCTTCTTCTTTTTTTAATTAATGTACTATGTGGTCACTAACCATGGTAGAAGTGTTCTGAACACACTCTGGAATCCCGAGGAGGGTGAAATCTTTGTGGTTGATTGTCGCCAGCCACAAAATCCCATCACTTTGCCGACAGTTCTTCTTGGTGTTTTTACACTGTCAGTTTTTTTAAAGGGTGTTTTACTGCTACACGAGTGGCACAGTTTTGTGTCCAACTCCAACGCAAATTTGCTCCATGACTGCTAAACCAAGTTATAATAAAAACATACGTTTGCGTAAACTATCTAGACTGTAGACCACAGAAAATGTATACATTTCTGTGCTGTAGACTATCCAACTCTTCCGCATTTGTGCCCACGTAAATGGCGATTTGATCACATGATCTGCAGGTCGCTATGTCTTTTGAGAACCATCTATAGTGGCATGTGTGTTGAGGCCAAGAGTCAAACCCAAGACCTTTTTTATGGAGGTTCAATATTCTTTGAATTCAGTTGTAGTCATCTGTAGTTTAAGGATGAAAAAATAAATATTATACAATGAATAACACAATAAAACTACAAATGGCATTTTACTGTCTGTGACTGGATTCCTATCGTTCATTTTAACCCTTTATTTCCTACAGGAGCACCGGCGCTCCCATTTGCATACAGATTTTTAAATGCTCGTAGAAATTCAGCCACATAGGATAGAGTAATAATTTATTTATTTTTTGCATATAAAACCATAGGAGTTACACTTACATTTTTGATGTTTAATGTGTTCTAGTCCGCTGTTTTCTTTTCATTGAATGATTAGTAGTAGTAAAAATGCAAATACGAGGAAGTAGCAAAAATCCAGATGCAGGAAATGTACCAGTACAATGGGCTCAGACTATACACTTTGAATTTTGATTCTGTTTATTTAATTAGTTTATTTCTTTGGTAATTTCTCAATTTTTGCAAATGACACACAATGTATAGAGTTCCACACTTTGAATTTTGATTCTACAGATGTAAACAGGTTTTTGAAAATGGTGCACAATTTACCAGTTTATTTTCGCTTCTAAAAGGGAATCACGATAAGCAGTAAAAAGCACAAAGTTGCTTTTTAGAAATACTGGTCTAAAGGTTCTGCAACATCCACATGTTTAGAGAATGTCTGTAAAGTTGGATAACTTGTTTCTATCTCCTTTGGTGTCTAATTTGTCTCATAACGAGGTTTTATAACGGTCATTAGAAGGTAAATCCCCTTGGTTCAACTTGACACTGTAAAGCGCAGGCATTCGGGGCTTGATAAATGGACACTCAGCTCTGGTTATTATGATGAATGGGAATTTCAAACCAATAACGGTGCCAAGTAAGAAAGAGGAAAGAAAAATACCTGAGAGAAATTCTGCCCAAAAGTGCTGCCACAGGCAAATTGGGCACTGATGCCTGTAGAGTCAGTTAATATTCACAGCATTGTTTTTTATTGGATTGTTGAACTTGCTTGTTAGTTAGGCCAGGGTGTTCAGAGAAACTGACAAAACAGGAGGTGTGAAATCAGAGCCAATAAACACCTCGGTTGTTAGCATGGTAAGCACAGAAAAGTGAGGGTCTGTGACCCCTTGGTCATCAGTACAAGCTACTGTACTGTGTGACGCAGACTGCACTGATGCAGGCGACTAATACATTACACCAACCAAATTAGTAGATTGTTATATAAGATATGTGTGCATGTGGGAGTATGTTTGTGTGGGATGGGTGGAATGCTAGAGGCTATGCTGTGTGTCTGATCAATGGGACATAATGAGCAGCTGAGGAAAAAAAAGAGAGCAAGTGGAGCCAAAAGAAGAAACGGGACACAGAGGCAAGGAAAGTACAGTACAAGGATATTTAATCACCACCATCTCAAGAGGATAATAGCAGAAGGGCAAGGGAACAAAAATAGTGAACTCGAGAGACTAATGGAATCCATTTTAGATGAGAATTTAACCTATTTCAGAGAGAATCCAGGGTAATCAATTACAAGCGCTTTTAGCCCAGGCCTGAACTTTAATTACTATTCAGATGTGATCATTATCAGACTTGCTACATTACTGGAAATAGCTGTATTGTTAACTACATTAAAGAGGGGTTCTCATGCATTTCCCTCTCATATAGTTAAATTTTATATCATAATCAAAATACTATGTTACCTTAAGTTGTTATGAAAATGCTGTATATGTCCAAAATAAATTTGACTTTGCATCATAGCCTACCTTAATCCTTGAAATTGGCCTCAGTCTCTTTAGAGCCTCCTACCATTCCCGACACTCCTATTTCAGCACATCATCATAGCAATGCTATTGGGTGTGCTTGACTGTAGACCAAGCTCCAGGGAGGAGATTTGTGTAAATAGGTGGTGCTTTGTACCAGCAAAGGCTGCTGTACAAGCAGTTAGAAGGATGAATGCAGCTGCAATCCCAAAGACCTACTCCATGGCGGGCTGGTAGAAGGCGCCCTGACAACTGGTCGCCCAAAATTGTGCTACAAGGATTTCTGCAAGAAAAACCTGAAACAGTGTGGAATTGATGTCTTTTCATGGAGGAGCCAGGCAGGTGACAGCACAGTTTGGTGACCTGCCACCGGACAGGGCACAAAGAATGCAGGGGGGGCATGGATCAAAGTTGGCACCTAAAAGAGAGTCAGGCAGAAGGAAAGGCAACAACAACCTCAGCAGCCAACTCCATTCACCTGCACCAGATGCGGCAGAGACTGACACTGACAAGTTGGTCTGCAGAGCCACTCCAGGAAGTGCAGATGAACTTCCTGGAGAACAAGACCTAAATCATCGTCTTCTGAGATGAACGGATGACGCCAAGGATGTACCAGCAAGCGTTTAGGCAACCCTACATGGCTATCAGAGGAGATTCAAGAATTTCTAAAACATTCATAAATGACTAAAAGTATCACTCTGGGTATGTTTTTGATGAGGGAATTACATTAACATAATATAAGGGTCAAAAAGTTGATTTTGCACGAAACCCTGCCCCCACCCCTAAAATGTTAAACTATTTTGATTCTTAACTATACAAAAACACTTCCACTGTCATCCAACATTATTTCCTTTAAATTTAAACTTTTTCCTACAGGAAGCATAAACATACAAAAATGTATGTGACATACAGTTAGGTCCATATATATTTGGACACTGACACAAATTTTGTCATTTTACCTGTTTACTGAAACATATTCAAGTTATAGTTATATAATGTGCATGGACATAAAGTCCAGACATTCAGCTTTAATTTGAGGGTATCCACATTAAAATTGGATGAAGGGTTTAGGAGTTTCAGCTCTTT